>JZKD02S2324712.1:383415-410761 GCA_000966675.3 Picea glauca | reverse complement strand
TCTTCAATAGCTTGTAGTTGATCTCTTAACTGAGAGATTCTCACAAAGTATGATGTTATGCTATCATCATCATTCATCTTCATGTCACAGAGCTCATTCTTCAGACTCATTACTTTTCCAATGTTTCTGACTGAGAAGAGTTTTGTTAGGGAATCGTACATCTTCTTAGATGAATCAATATGGGAGATTTAGGGTGTCAAGTGGTCTTTTATAGAATCCAATATGATACTCATGGCATTGATGTCATTGTCTTTGAACTTCTCCATAATTGCAACGTTTTGTGGTTCCTTCTCTTTTCCTTCTTCAAACTCTGGTTCCATAATCTTTCCTTTCACGATATCCAACACTTTATTCTTGGCAAGGATGAGATAAATCCTTGTCTTCCATGATCTGAAGTTAGAAGCCCCTTCTAACTTGATTTCTGACTTCATAGAGTAAGTCATGACTTCTTTGACTTTGTCAACCCTAGATTTGACCAAAAACTCAAACTTGACGTCTTAGCTTGCTGAGAGTACCAAGATATGTGCTAGTCTAGGGTGCACTAGTATATCCATGAATTAGGTCAATCTCCACTTAAGGTGCATCAACGAGAGGGTTAGGTTTTTGTTGCTACAACAAAAATTGGCTGCAATTGCAACTGCAACTGAGAAAATCCTCCCAATATATCTTCCAACGGTTAGACTGTCCGAAGATAGTGTGGGCCCATAAACTGTTAGAATATAATGGATGTGCTCATTTAACCATAGACAATATAGCAATATTGTCACCCAACCATAGGTCTAAGCCACTCGAGCACCTTAACCTTGACAGAGAATCATTCTAGAAGAAAACCCTAGACTGGATAGCCAAACAAAGGTGGTGCACCTTTCTCCAAGGATAGCGCACCAAGTAAGAGTAACAAGAGCTGATCATAGCATCCAAACCATAACCAAGAGAGAGTCCAAGCCAAAACTGAATTTTGATAGTTGCAATAGTTGCAACAACAAATCTCCTCCAAACTTGTGCACAAATTGGCCAACTGTAGTGTGCACAAGTGTTGCTTCTACAGTTCTAAGAATACTGGCCAGAATGAAGACTGGCCTCATGTATTTATACTAATTTTGGTAGACTGCTTGGGCCAACTTCTCATTCTAGGTACTAATTCTTTAGTATATAACATTTCCTTTAGCCGACTTCTTCTCTTGGAGGCTAATAACCTAATACAAGTCATTCTCTTGAGCTGACTTGTCTTCTAGGGTTATTAACCAATTAATTAGGGTTTCTTCTTGCTTCCTCGAACATTTTATTCTCATCAGGTTTACACGTGGAGGCAAATACCTCCCGCAGCTACCATAATATCGACACCAATGTCCTACGTCCCATCTATGATAACACTCTGTGCACTGTGGACAAAAGTGTACCTTACCAATGGGGAAAAATATATTAGATGTTTCAAAATGAGTCATTCCCTGAGTTACCATATGGTGACCAAGACTTGGGAATCTACCAAACGATTGAGCATCCCAAGCATCACATGATAGTCGCTCATGCAACTATATTCCCATGCACTAATTCCATATCTTGGATTATCTGACATACTGATGTTGATAATAGACTTATAAGGGATTTCCAGGGGAAAGTTATCTCTTCTTTCGATCCATTAGTTCTCTTAGCATGCTAAGAACTTCCCAATGAAGAAATTGAACTCACAAAATATTGGATGACTCATTTCCTCTGGTATGTCCAGGAGGTTATGAAGAATTGGTGGATCCCGGATAAACACTTCAAGACCAGACAATTTGATGACTACACCACCAATATGTTGAGAAACCCATACCAATATGTAGCAGTTATGCTATGCAAACTTTACAGAGAAGTTGATGCTAATAGTTTCAAGGTATCATGGGTCCTTCCAATACACTCCATCACAACAATGGGACACATATTCAACTGGGTAGACATTCTCTCTACTACCTTGGAAGAAACTGTGTCAGTTTTAAAGAACATAGTCCCAGGAAAACATCCAAATTTTCACATGTCCTCTTATTTATTGGATGTGGTATGTATGGTGCATGACTTGACAAATATGGGCTAGCAATGACAATTAGGTGACCCTCAAATTCATGTCTACTTCCAATATTTGTGGGAACACAAATATTGCACCCATTATCACAAGATATGTGAAGAGATCCTCATTCCCTTATACTAATTACTATTTTGTTCCCCAATGCGATGCATGTTAGACAAGGAAATCACTGCAATTGGAAAAGTAGGAAATTTCTTTGTGGTAGAAAATCAAACTTACATCGGGATTTATGGATCAAACAAGCCTCCTCATATATTCCCTAAATTTATTCTTGACGAGATGACCCTGCAAGAAGTAGCATATCAAACTCTGGTGCATGGAGTAGGAGAAACACTTTCCAAAGATAAAAAACCAACCTCGCCACCACTACCATTCTATTTGAGATCCTTTGGTTTCAATAACATCAAGGAGGTAGAAGTTGAGCCTAACGCTCTAGAAACATTACATTTCGGGAAGAAATATTCCACTTTTATGATCCCCTTAAGGTTGTTAGTAGACATTGTCAGGCATGCAAATATAAGTGGAAATGTGAATCCAAAACCTGAAAATATGAAGAAATTTACAAGAGTTTTGTTAACTATAATGAGATGATTTTGAAGATGAAAGGAAAATATGAACACATGGATAAATTACAAAGAGAAGACACAATTAGAGTAGTAGTAGAGAAAAGGAGATTAGAAAAAGAAGCATCATGTTAGGGACCTAACCTCCTTAACCCCCCAAGTAGATAGAATCATTTGTTTCTATGTAATAAAGAATGACATTAGTAAATAAGGGCTATGCAATAATGTGAACGTGTCTAATGTAAGAAGACATAATAGAAGGTTTCTCTTCTATAACGATATTCCTCTAGAATGTTCTCTAGAAGATAGAAATAACATAAATAAGAGTATAAGGCATGGAAAAGTCTCTTCATGAGAATCATTTTGTACTTCAGTTATGCTCTACTCAAGGTTTACCCCTCAAAGAGGAAAGTGAAGTTGGTTATTGATATAATGAAGGTGTCATTTATGGAATCAAATGCATCATTGTGCTCTATATGTTTCTCTTTGAGGGGGAAGATTGATGGGTTAGGAATGGGGAATAAAAGAGAGATTTTTGATTTGGGAAGAGATGACCTATAGGGATTCCTTTTCAAGTTGAGTAGTTGCAAGCCAGGTTTGAGGGCGAACCATGAGGACATGAAATCATATGTCATCCTTGAGGCCAGCAATAAATCATTCATTCAAGAAGGTGTCAGACATTTTGTTAGTTCGAAAATCCAATTGTTCAAAATCAACAATGTATTCTTCCATCCTACCATATTTTTTAAGCTTTCTCAAATGGCCCAAATGATGTGTGTCGGTGTCAAAGAGTTCATAAATGTTTGCAACAAACCGGGTCCAAGCAAGATACCCTGGGTGTGAATTTTTATGCAATTTCCATCATTTCCATTATTCATGATCGAAATAAAGGACAATGATGTGAGGTTTGGTCAGGTCATTAGTAATTCCATTGAAGGAGAAGTAATGTTCCATTTGAGGGACCTAGTCCATGGGATCCGAGCAATCAAATTTATTCACCTCAATTTTGGGAAGATGCAATTCACAATGAAGGGGGTTGGAATGAAAGGCCCTGAAATGGGAGGAGTCAACGCCTTCTTGGTGTGAAGGTTGGTTAGAGGAGTTAAAATCATTGGTTGGCATAAGAATGGTTGTCAATTATTTTACAATGGGAGAGAATATTTCCAGGTTAGTGAGCTGGGAATTTATTTCATCCAGTTGGTGGAGCTAGGAATTTAGTCGAGCAAGGTTGGAATTAATTTCATTGATGTTAGTCTTGGTCTGCTCGTGGGCTTTGTCCAAGGAAAACATGTGGCTGTCAAAGTCTTGGTTGCGGGTGTGGGCCATTGGGAAGGTAAGCATGGAAAAATTTGACTTGTGGGTGCACATAGAAAATGGTTATGGATGAGGGGTACCATGAAGATCAACATGAAGAGAGGAATCCAAAGGAATAGATCTCAATTAACGGTACTGGGGAGGGTGGGTGGGTCCACAGAATTTTTTTACTATCAGTGATGGGTACCACTACGATTAGTGCAAAGAGAGGAATCTAGTGGGATAGATCCAAAATAAGGATGTTAGCATGACCACTATACTCCTTCCAGAGTTATATCATAGTCCAAATAATACTGTAATGACCAAATGCCCAAATTTTTAGTAGTTAAAATTGTGTAGTAATTTCGCAACCTAGATGAAAGAGGCAAGGTCTCATTGTAGAATTTCCCCTCTATGTTTATTTTGTTTGGTTATGGTTTTTAAGGGTTTCTGCAAACCAGGATTTTCCTTGTTCTATAGCTCTTTGATATACCAGGAGGATCCAACAATAGTACTCGACCCAATATCTCAAGGAACCAACTAAAGAGGCTCAACCACACCCTTAGTCATTCTACTCGATTACTTGGGTATATAGTCTTCCCAAGTGTTTTTCTTGATAACACTATAGCAGTTAGGTAGTTGATAAGATAATATATTTCTAGTTTCAAGAGACTTATGGACTCCCTATGTACCCAAGGGTACATGGGAGTTGAGTACATGGGAGTGACTGAACATGTATAGGTATTTTCTAATGTGGTAATACTCAAAGGGGTACCAACAAGGGTTACAGAGGTAAAAAACACTATCAAAAAATTTCTCCCAAGTTTTATGGTCCTTATAAAATTATCAAGAACATGGGGCCCATAGCCTACAAGTTAGCTCTACCTAGTCACTTTAAGATCCATCCTATTTTTCATGTTTCTTTCTAAAAGAAAGTGATTGGAACCAAGTTCCAGACTCAAAATAGTCTCCTTCAATTGGATGAAGAAAGCTCCATCTACTTGCAGCCCCAAGCAGTCTTGAACCACTGCGAGCATTGTCTCCGTCTGTGCACCATCAAGGAAATTTTAGTTCATTAGAATGATACACAACTAGAGGATGTAACATGGGAACCGACTACCATTCTACAAGAATTTCCCCATCTCAAGCCTTGAGTACAATGTTGTTTTTCAAGGGGGCCGGGGGGGGCAAGTTAGAGACATGACTTCCCTAACCCCTCAAGTAAATAGAATAATACGTTTTTATGTAATAAATACCAATATTAATAAGTAAGTCTTATGTAATAATGTGAACATGTCTAATGTAAGAAGACTTAATAGAAGGTTCTAGTTCTAGAAAGATCTTCCTCTAGAATTTTCTCTAAGAAGATAATAATAGTATAAGTATGAGTAGAAGGGAGGGAAAATTCTTTTCTTGAGAAACATTTTTTACTTGAGCTCTACTCCACTAGAGGTTTCCCCCTCAAAGAAGAAAGTGAACTTGGATATTGATATCATAAAGGTATGATTTATGGAATCAATTACATCATCATTCTCTATATTTTGCTCTTTTTTGCTGATAATTGTTATAAACGTTATGGTTATTCTTTACATATTAACATATGGTACCTTACATAGCCATAATGGAAGTAAAAGAGGAAGAAAGGAGAAAAAAATAATCTAGGACTCTCAAACATCAACAATCAACATCAACATTAGAAGTAGAGAGGAAGATGAAAGAGGAGGAGGAGGAGCAATAACAAATAACATTCTTGAAGGAACAATAAGAAAAGCCTAAATCTGAGGAAGAAGAAACGGGAAAAAGGAAATAAGATGAGAAGAAGGCTCAGGAGGAAGCTCGAAATATAGACACTATGGATACCTCACCATTTGAGACTACTTCTAGTGCACCTTTGATTGGAGACCATTTCCCTCTAGGAGAATTAGGATTGAGAGGAGTCACACCCTCCAAGGATAGAAGATTGGAAAACCTCAATTATTTTAGGTTTGACAAGGATACAGGAAAAATTGTTTAGCAAACTACAAATAGACTAACCATTTATGGAGTCCTTACACTCTCATTCATAACAAAGATTCCTCTAGTCAAAGACATCCATGAAAGCCCCTTGGACATAGCTTCAAAAGGTGTAGAATTTACTCAAGTCTAAAAAAAAAATCTCAAAGATTTGGTCCAATAGCTTGAGTAATACAAAGATGGAATTCAAAGCCTAGAGGAGGAAGTGATATCTTACAAAGGTGATAGAACTAGCATTATTGATTTTAGAATATGTGCCAATGTTGTATGAGAAGAATTATAGGACACAACCAAACAACTATACAATGATTTGAAGGGCTTTCAAAACACAGTTGTGCAAATGATATCATTACTAGACAAGGACAAGACTAAAAGAACGAAAATTTTATAAATGAAATTATATTTTTTAACTTAAAAAAAAGCCTTCTTACATTAAAATTTTTAATCACAATAATTGATATTTATAAATTCATATAAATCCAATCATTCTTTTTTTAATGAGATTTTGAGTAAAACTAATCTAAAAAATGTGAAATTTTAGAATACTCCGAATCAAGTGCATTTGTGTTGGCGATTTTTAAATTTTAAGTGATAACATTGTTGAACGACGATTTTTAAATTTTAAGGGATAACATTGTTGAACTTTGGCTCGAGAAGTTTCTCGAGAATGAACGAAAATATAGCGTTTTGTGATTTGATTTTCCTCGTAGATATGGGCAACTGCTATTTCGTATTCACTAGATTTATCTGGCGAGAAGGATGTCGTACCGAGTTGTCCGTAACGTCTGGGCTAATTCCATCTCATTGTTCACCATATTTTAATATTCAAATTTGGTAAGTGTTGATGGAATAACTTTGATTTCCCTACATATATTATCCACTGTTATTCTATTAGAATCAAGTGTTTTTCATGGTTACAAAAAGATCTATAAGATCATAATATCTCCTCAAAATCTTAATATGTTGATTTGTACTTTGAGTAAATTATAGATAGAGGTTATTGACAACTGTCAATTGCTTTACATATCATGCTTTAACTTATCAAAAAAGAAATAGTTTAACTTCCTTCTAGTGTTTGGTTACATTGTATTGTAACATTAGAAAATCATAAAACTATCTGTATTTACAACATTTTCTTTGTAGATCTCCTCGTAAGAAAACCAACCCAGGGGACTGTCCAAAGATTTTTTGGAGAGTTGATCAGCTACTGTGTTGAATTCCCTATGAATATGCATGAAGTGGATATATTCAAATCTTATCTTTAAGCATATGATTTGTTCTTTCCAGTTGTGCAGATAAAGAAGGTTCAAAATTGAGCAATCGTTAATCCAGTCAATAGTGAATTTGGAGTCACCCACCACCATCAAATTCCTTATGGATAGTCTCTGTGCAAAGAGGAGAAGCCCCTAAAGTCCCAAAATTTCAGCCTTCATATTATTACCCTTTCCTCCTGCAAAGTGAGCTTTATAACTATGATGAGCACTTAATTTTATGTAAATTCCAACACCACAATTGAGTTGCATTGTCAAAGAAAATTGGGTTTAGAATATAGTCCACTTTATCCACTTCACCTATGTCTTTGTATTCTTTTATGTCGAGTAGAATTCTAGAGATAGTTCTGGAGTCCTCTCTTTGCCAATTTTCAAACATGATTTTGTTCCTGTACTTCCAAATTCTCCAACTAAACAGGAAAGGAATAAATCTCATCCTTGGATATTTTTTAAACCAGTGTAACAAATTTCTTTCTAGAGTAGTCTGCATCTATGCATCTGAAAAAATAAGAGAAATTGATATTTCTTTCCATATTTTTTGAGTGGCTTCACAGTGTATGAGAAAATGTTATGTAGTCTCATCATCTTTGAGACATAAATTGCAAACAACAAGTCCTATGCCTCCCCTTTTCTTATAGTTTGCACCAGTGAGAATACAGTCTTTTAAGCATAACCAAATGAAACATACAATTTTTCTTGGAATATTAACGCTCCAGATGGACTTATACCACCATTTAAAACCACCAATATGTGAACTACTAGAAATGCACTGATATGTTAAGTTTGCTGAAAACTATTCCAAAAGCCCTGATCCATGACTAGACATTTTTATCATTTGAATTATTAAGAGAAACTCCGCTTCTTTTCAACACTGTAATGAATCTGTTTCATTCATTTGACAGATTTCCATTTAATCCAAGTTGGTTGGAATTTATCCAATTTTGTGAAATGTTAATTGAGTTTGTGTCAACTTCTTGAACAATGGAATAGATACCCTTATTATTCAGGATATGGATTAAGGGAGCAGAAAGTTATATGAAAATTTATCTCCAATGAAAGGATCCTTCCCAATAATAACTTGTTTTCCGCTCCCTATTTGCCAGGCCAACCATTGCTTAATGATATGAAATGAGCTCATAAAATTTTTCCAGAAATTTGAGGCATTAGGATACCTGAAGTTCCCTTTTCTGATCCAAGAATTCAAGTAAACTCCTTTTTAATATTTCCCTTTAAGAATTTGACTCCAAAGACTATTGCCAAAAATCCCCCTCCAACAAGATTTAGCAGCTAATGATTTGGCAAACAAAAAAATGTTTATTATACCCCATTGACCAAAATATTTAGGAGTTGCAATGGTTTGTTGTTTGGTTAGATGAAATCTTGAAGTTTTGTTCGCTCCTCTCCATAAAAAAATCGTCATTAGTTGTTGAATTTTGTGCATAGTAGAGGCAAGAGCCTTCGCTAAACTGAACCAATACACATGAATACTTTGAAGAACAACTTTCACTAATACCAATCTTCCACCTAGAGGGAGCCATCGGAACGTCCAATTGTTAATTCTTTTAACAATCTTCTCAATCAACCAATTCCAATCTATTATTCTGTATCCATTTGGTTTTAAACAGAACCCCAAATATTTCATACCTTCCTCTAATTTTTTGAACGGAATACTGAACTCTGAAAATAATCTTTGTTTAATATTGGATTCAATATTGATCTGAATTTATGCAGGAAAGCAACAAAATACAAAAATAACCATGAATACAAAGATGCAGCGGAAATAACACTTCATTTCATTAATATCAAAGAACTGAAATTTGTTTACAGACAGAATAGAAATTAACTAGCTAGGGCGCTAGTAGCTTATCCCTGAGAAGAGATGTGGTGGCTACAGGCCTCTGAATTATGTGTTACGATGAGGCTCGAAGGCCTATATGTTATTGAGAAAAAATGGAAACCCTAAACATCCAAAAACCTAACGCTAGGAGATAAAATGCCAGAATATAAGCCTCGTTGGGGTAAATTGGTGCATCAATTTCCCGGGGTCGTAACTTTGGCATACTATCTCCGTTTGATGCATATGATACATCATTAGAAATATCTATCCAAGGAATACATCTATTGATAGTGAATATCATGTTCTAGAATGGACTAATATTCATCTACTGGACCATGCCCAAAAAACATCGTTTAGGGCCTCAAAATGGCTCTGGAAGTTCAGGACCCAAAAAACTGCCAAAAATAGTAAATTGTGCTACAATTAAGGAAACTGAAAAATTGAAAGAAACAATGGTGGGGGTACAAGTGGAATAGGTGAGTGGCCACCAATATCGACCTGGATCATTCCTCCCCCCTTAGGAAGCAATGGTCCCCATTGCATTGAGGTCCTCCATGAGATAAGGAAACTTCTTCTGAATTTGGTCCCTGGTGAACCACTTGCCCTGGTGAAGGAGTTGGCCTACTTTGACAACTTGATATAGTTGGATTCTCTACTAACAGGTGTTCTTTATATGTGTGTCCATGATCTGATCAGTTGTATCTTGTTCCATGCAGTCTGGGTTTAACTCTATTGGTGTGAGTTGTTCTGCCATGTCAGATGTGTCCAGTAGAGGTGGAAAGTAAGACCAAAGGCGGTCCACATTGAACATTGGCTGCAGACCAAGGAATGGTGGGATACTAAGTTCAAATTAATTGTCCCCTATAGCCTTGGTGATGATTTATGGTGCATATCAGAGCGGGTGAATCTTGCGGTGGGGTCCAACGAGGTGCTCCTTCTGTAAATGTAGCCACACTTTGTCGCCCACTTGGAAGTATTGTTGCACCCGATGTTGATCATATCACTTCTTGTACTTAGCATTGGCTCTGTCCAATATGTCATGAAGTTGTTGGCAAATGTACTGAATGCGCTCAATGAAGTTGTTTACCTTGGTAGCTTCAAACTGGACATGAGTCGAAGCAGCCTGAGTAGCTACAAATGGTATGGCTACATCAATGGGACATAATGGCTGGAATCCCAAGCCCAACTGAAAGGGGTTGTGGTCAGTTGAGCCGTGGAGGGCCCGGTTATAGCTATGTTGTGTATAGGGGAGACTCTCATCCCATGTGTGTGGATTATTTGAGTTTTACATGCACAAAATGTGTACGATCATCCTGTTGACAACCTCTGTCTAGCCATCAGTTTGGGGATGGAAAGTTGTGGACTTGTTAAACTTGGTGTCAAGCATTGACCAAAGGCTAGACCACAATGTACTGAGGAACCTGTTTTCCCAATATGAGATGATATATTGTGGGATCCCAAAGTGTACCCACACTTGTTCAAAGAAGAGTTTAGCAGTGGATTATGCTGTGATATTTTTCTTGCAGGCTGCCATAATGGACATCTTTGAGAATCTATTGATGACCATGAAAACACAGTCGTTTCCATGCTTAGTAGAAGGAAGGCATGACATGTAATCCATGGAGATGGATTCCCAAAGTTGACTGGGGGTAGGAAGCGAAGTATAGAGGCCTTGCTTCTTGATGGTTGGTTTGGAAATGGCGCAGATAGTGCAGGATCTGATGTACTTCCCGACATCTTGTCGAAGGTTTGGCCAATAGAAATACTTCTGCAGTAATTTCACTATTTTCTCGACCCCGAAATGCCAAGTGACCTGACTATAGTGCACTTCCCAAATCATATTGGCACGCTCACTCGAAGGAACACAAAGGTGTCCCAGGCGACATAGTAGTGCATCCTGGAGGTGAAATTTTGGAGCTCGGTTACCCTCCAAGAGCGTCTTGTATGTGTGACTGGATCGCTCTTGTAGAGAAGTGGCCAATTAGAAGTCTCATGCCCACAAGAGTTGAGCACAGTGGTTATCACCATGATTAGTGGTCGACTGAGGCAGTCTGCAACATTATTGGTGTTACCATTCTTGTACTTGATGTTCAAATGAAACTGGTGCATATATGTGGACCACTTCTAATGGTGATGTTTCTTCAACTTCCCTTGTGTATGTATGAACTATAGGGGTCGGTGGTCTATGTGGATAATCGTTTCCTTCCCCAAAATGTAATGCTTCCATTGTCGACAAGCCTACACAATGGAATACATTTATTTTTCATAAGTGGGATACTTTCGGACTGTGTCGGACAATGTTGCACTGTGATATTCCACTGGATGTCCCTGTTGAGTAAGAACTACCCCAATAGCATAGTCATAGGCATCTGTCTTGATCTCAAATGGTTGTTGCAAGTTTGGTAATGTGATCACTGGGGCACAACAAAGGTGATGTTTCAATTCTACCAATGCCTTCTATTGAGATTCCTACCAAAAGAATTTTTCTTTCGCTCCTCCCTTCGTGACTTGACTCGAGGGCCAAGTGATATGAGAGAATCCCAACATGAACCTACGGTAGAAATTCGCAAGACCCAGAAAGATAGGAAGCTCTGTTAGAGTGGTCATGGCTAGCCAATCCTAGATGAATTGGATCTTGGTTGGATCTACATGCACCCCACGCTCATCAATAATGTATCCCATATAATAAACCCGGGTCATGCCAAAAGTGCACTTCTCCAAATTGGCACACAACTTGTGTTTCCGCAGTGTTTGGAGGACCTGTCGGATGTGGTGGAGGTGCTCTTCCCAAGTCTAGATTAAGATCAGGATGTCATCCAAGTACACTACTATAAATGAGTTGGTGAATGGCCACAAGATGTCATCCATCATCCTCATGAAGGTTGCAAGAGCATTCGTCAACCCAAAAGGCATGACCAACCATTCAAAAAGGCCCTCCTTGGATTTGAAGGAAATATTCCATACATCAGATGGTTCAATTGGTACCTGGTGATACCCGGACTTCAAGTCGATATTTCTAAAATATTTCTCCCCTTTGAGTTGGTCAAGAAGGTCATCAATCTATGGGATCAGGTACCTATTCTAGACAATGATCTTGTTCAGCGCCCGATAGTCAGTACAGAGTCTCCAAGTCCCATCCTTCTTCTACACCAACACAATCGGGCTCCCATAGGGTGATGAACTTGGCCAGATGTGACCTTTATGCAACAACTCCTTAATATGCCTCTTGATTTCATCATTCTCTAGAGCAGAGTGTCGATAGATCGGTCTATTGGGCAGCGATGCACCTGGGGTTAGATCGATGGGGTGCTTCACCTGATAGTACAAAGGCACCCCTGCGAGTGAGGTGAAGATGTCCTGATACTCCTCCACGACCTTGTCCATTTGTTGTTGTCGTGCGGAGGAGCCCTGTCTAGAGGTCGTGGCCACAATCTTCTTCTTGCCCTAAGGGTGGATCATCAGGAAAACAAATTTCTTGATTTTGGAAATGAGCTTACTACATTTTTTGCAATAACCAAAGAGATAGCGAGAGGCAGTGGTACCTTGGGTATCCTGTACAACTTATTTCTCAAGGTAAAAATAATAGCAAGAGGACGAGACTGATACACAACATGTCTCTTCCACAAGTATGGTTGGCCTAATAATACATCACAAACATCAAGAGGAGCAATGTCACATAATACCTCATTGATGAAGGGCTTGATGTTGTAGGGAAGGTGACACTAATGGCTGACGTGGAGATCTTGTCCATGGTGAAGCCACCCGATGGTGTACGACTATGGGTGTGTTGTGGTCAAAAATCCCAACCGCTTCATGACCTCTACTAAAATGAGGTTCTTTTAGCTCCCACTTTCAACAATGAACTGTAGTGGGGAACCCTTTACCCACATTTGGGAGTGGAAGAGATTCTCCTCCTCCTATGGATATTCTAGTTCTTCCTTTTGGATCTTCATGTTGGCAATGGTGGCATTGGGATCCGCATCTATAATATGCTTCCCTCTTTCATTCCCTGTCTCTTGTTTTGATTCAGTGTTGGAGCATGCATTTGATTCAAAAGCCCTCATCTCGGCCACCAATGATTGTTTGGCCCAGCACTCACTTGTGTTGTGAGTGGACCTCTTATGGAACTCACACGACTTTCCCGTGTCCTTCTTTGGCTTCGTAGTGTTGTTCTTTTCTTGGGGATTTGGTAGGTTTTCTTGATCCGCCTTGCCTTGGATTTGTCCTTTATTATGTGGTTTGGGGTCACCTTTCACTTTCTTTTGATTCTCAGATTCAAAGTCTCGCTTCTTCTATTTAAATTTTTTCTCAATATTGGAAGCATACCTATATGTCATACCGAGTGAGGAGATGTAGAGGAACTCCATTTCCTCCTGAATGTATATGTGTAGACAACTGTGGTACTTCAGAACCAAATGTTTCTCTAAATATTTGATACCCAACTTTGTGCACAGGGTATGGAACAGATTCGTCATCTCATACACATCTTGATCGCTTTGTTGCCGCAACGTAGTCCATTGTATGTACTTGTCCTCATAGCTCCCCACAAGATAATATTGTTCCTTGATGGCGTCTCAGAAAGAATTCCAAGTGGGTACGGTCGAGAACAGAGAGGGTTCCTCCTCATCCTTTTTCTCATAGAAGGTTTCCCACTAGTCCTTGACATGGGGGGCATCTTTGAGTAGTGAAAAAATAATCTTCTCCTGGTCAGAAAAGTCATGAACCGAGAAACATACTTCTAATAGATTCAACCATCTATCTATGGCGTTTGCATCTATTTTTCCATAAAATATGGGAATGGTAAAGTTTACTTGTACCTTAAAAGGGGTTGCACCTCCAAAGTGGTTGTTGGATGCAGATGCGCCACCAGTGGGAAATCGTTGAAGGATCTGGGCGAAGTTATCCATCATCGCGTTCCTTTTTTTTCAAGGGCCTCCTCGAGCAATATTTTGATAAGATCTCCTGCTCCCTCTTCTTTTTTTTCTTCCCCCATGGGCGAATGTTGGGGGTTGTGAGGTTGATCTTGCAAAGGTTAAACCAGATCGAGCCCTAACTCCTTATACCTCGATCTCATTGGGGACATGCAAAGAAGGATGGAGAAAGAGCAGACCGCTTTGATACCACTTATCCGAATTTATGCAGGAACAAAATAGAATACAAAAATAACCATGAATACAAAGATGCAGTGGATATAACACTTCATTTCATTAATATCAAAGAACTAAATTTTGTTTATAGAAATAATAGAAATTAACTAGCTAGGGCCCTGGTAGCTTATCCCTAAGAAGAGATGTGGCAGCTACATGCCTCTGAACTCTTTGTTACAATGAGGATCGAAGGCCTATATGTTATTAAGAAACAATGGAAACCCTAAACATTCACAAACCTAACACTAGGAGATGAAACGCTAGAATATGGCCCCCATCGGGGTAACTTGGTACATCAATTTCCCGGGGTCGTAGCTTTGGCATACTATCTTCGTTTGACGCATATGATACATTGTTAGAACCATCTATCTAAGGAATACAAGTTCTGACAACAAATATCATGGTGTAAAATTGATTAGTATTTTCCAACCAGACGATGCCCAAAAAACATCGTTTAGGGCCTCAAAATGGGTCCGGAAGTTCAGGACACGAAAACTGCCAAAAATAGTAAATTGTGCTACAATTAAGGAAACTGAAAAACTAAAAGAAAAAATGGCAGGGGTTCAAGTGGAATAGGTGAGTGGCCACTAATATCCACCTGGATCAAATACTTTGTGTTAGAAAAATTGAGTTTTGACAGTTAACCTCCATACCCGACGCTGTACAGAACATTGCTAATATAGTTTTAAAAACCAACCAGTCTTTATATTCCCCACCCCCAAGGATTAAGACATCATCTATGAAGAGTAGATGTGTCACAAAGTTGGTGGAGGTAACTTTGAGTCCGTGGAAGGATCCTTCTTCAACAACTTTCCTCAAAATTCTACTGAGACATTCTACTACTAGAAGAAATAGTAGATGAGAGAGGGGACAACCCTGTCAGAGTCCCCATTGACTTGGAAAAAACTTTGTCGGGAAACCATTAATTAATACTGCCATATTAACTGTGGAAATGCAGGCCATGATCCACTAGGATATCTCCCAATTTAAACCAATCTGAGTTAATAACAATCTCAGAAAATTCCAGCTTATCTTATCGTAATATTTTTCTAAATCCATCTTGAGGATAATTGTGCTAAGTTTCTTTGTCTTGGTTGAGTGTAATAATTCTTGAGCTATTCCAACAACATCAAATATTAAGTGGTCCTTTAAGAAGCCGAAATTTTCATGTGAAATACAAACATCTAATTTTGATTTAATCCTTGTAGCAATAATCTTGGAGATGACTTTGTATACAGATTACAAAGTGCGATTGGTTTGAAATCATGAAAATTCTTTGGTTTATTAACTTTGGGAATAAGTGTGAAGAAGTTGGCATTAAGAGAAACCGGAATAAACCCAGACACTCTGGATTCTTCGACATCCAAGTGAATATCCTCCCCCAATATCTTGAAAAAAGACCAGAATAGTTCTTGTGTCTAGCCATCGGGGCCTGGGATTTTGTCTTTGGTCATATTGAAGATTGTATCTTTTACTTCATTTAACGAAACAACTATACCGATCTCTTCACAATATGATTCACTAAAAAAATCGGCAAATGTTCAAGAACCTTGAGCTGGCAATGTGTATCTTCAGACTCGATGGATCTGAGTTGTCATTTGATATGTTTCATAGCAATATTTTTAATTTCAGGATCAGATGAGTGGAGGACACCTGGATCATCTTCAATATCCCAAATTGTATTATGTGTCCTCCTCATAGAGGCATATTTATGGAAAAATTTAGTATTTTTATCTTCACTGTTGAGCCAAATAGATTTGCTTCTGATCCTCCAAGTATCTTCTTCAATAGCCAGAATATTTTCTTTTTCTTGCTTCACAACCTTAGGAATGTTCAGATCTTCTTGCTCAAAAATCTGAGTTAGACACTTATCAAAAATAGTTGCCATCTTGGATTCTATTTGAAGCAATTCTTACTATAATTGCACTTTCTTATCTCTTTGCCAACTAATCACTGCTTTTTTTAGGTTCTTTAATTTTGAAACTAGTAGTTGGATAGAGGAGGAATTTGACCAATGAATCATTGAATAGCATGTTTTCTTGATGAGAGAAGAAAAATCTGGATCCTTGATCCAAGTAGAGTTGAATTTAAAAGGTGGCTTAGTAATATAAGAAGGGAGTCAAGTTGGAGACATCTCAGGTTATGCTCTGAAATGTTAGAATTTATTACCCAAGATCTGACCTTCAAGTTGTTGTTGAAAAGGGAGTCATCTAGTAGGAATCGGTCCAATCTCTTCACAATACCATCATTCCCAGCTCTTCCATTCCGCCATGTGGGAGTAAGTTTTGTAGGTTGGACATCCACTAAACCAGAGGAGGGTATGCGACTTGTGAAGAAGTCTGAGAGTGGATTTGATCTTGTTGTAGCCCCCCATACTTCTGTCAATGAAAGTGTGAAATTTATATCTCCTCCAACTATAATTCCTTCCTCTTCCAATAAACCAGACTAAAAAATAGGGAGCCAGAATAATTCCCTATCCTTGTAGGGAGAATAACAATTTAGCAATTTTACTTTATCTGTTAATTGTTTAATCCTTCCTTCTAGATAAATAATTGGAAGGGTGTCAAGAGCAGATATCTCATCATATGCTAGATTCCATCCACTCAGTAATCCACTGGAGCGACCACAAGGGTCCATAGCCACAACATTCCAAGAGGGAACACATTGTAGAAAGACACTAGTAGCCTTGTCACTTCTTACAAAGGTTTCTTAGATAAAAGTGATATAAAAAAGAGCTTTAAGGGAGGCAGTTTTATGGGGTCCCCCAAACCCATGAATATTTAGGGATAGGATGATCATAAAATAACCTGGGTATTTGGATGGCCTAATCTAAACGCCAAAGAGGAAGACAAATCAGGATCCAAATTTAAAGTAGCTGGGAGAGTTGAGGATAATGGGAGATCTGAATTTTGTAAAGTTAAATCAGTAAAAGAGTCTAATCCTCCCTCTGTAGCTCCTGGAGGGGTTTTTGGGACTTGAGATCTTGTTTTTTTTTTCGAATAGTGACATTTGAATGTAGTGAGGCAGATGGAGGAAGCGTTGTTAGGTTAGAAATAGGTAGGGGTTTGGGAGAAAGGGAGACCACAGACTTAGGAAAGCCATAGGGAGTATGAACAACAAGGTCATCAAGGGTTAAGGAATTAAGGGTAGATTCCTTAATTAGGGGGGCATCTGAGACAGTGACATCCAAAAAATGAAATGTATAATTAGAAAGGGTCACAACAGGCTTCAGAACAGAGAGAGGCACATTGTTTAGGGGAGCATCTTCAGGAGGGGAGGAAGTCTGCAAAATTTTCGAACTGACAAAGTCAGATCCCAAGGGTTGTGTAGCACAAAATTTGGCTGATTTCTCTAGATTTTTCATGAGAAGTTCACATAAATCTCCAAATAAATCCAGAACCCATTTTTCATTACAGTGCAGGAATCAATTTCGGCTGGGGAGAGCTTATTTATAAAAGAGGGGGAAAAAGGTGCATCTTACCTAGAAAAGAGTCATTGTCGAAAGGGCCCACTTTCGAATCTATAGAAGAAGAAAAAGTTGTTGCTGAGGGATTGGGGCTCTATGATGAACCATGGAATTCAGGCAGCTTGACTTGAGATGTCCCATTTGCTAGCAGACATGGAAACATAAGGGCTCCTTCCAAAAGTCAATTGAAAGTGGTTAATAGAGGTAGATTGGCATCGTAAATTTTAAAAGATGAAAAATGGGACCAATAAACTTATATCAACCACATTTTATAAGTGACATTATACCATCTTCAAATTTATTATATAATTATAATTAATTCAATATATAATCTTAATTTATTTTATCTTATTTATAAAAACAATTTTGTATTTAATGTGTATATGTTAAATAATTTTGTTTATCTGACTTAAATGGTTTATTTTAAAGTTCTCAACTTCACAATTAATTTTCAGCTTCAAAAAATTTAGCAACCATTCCCAGAGTCTCACTAAATCCCTTGGTACTGATGAAATTTATGCAGAATTCCTGGGTACTTGAATTATTGTACTTTTTTTTCCCTTCCCTACTTGCTTCCTAGGTACTTACGAAATTTTGTATGTTTATGCCTTCTGGATAAATTTCATCCTTTGCGCACTGAAATTTTGTATGCTAGATGGTTAAATCAATGATGGCACTTGAAAAATAAATTATTTATTTCGTTCTCTTCAAATAACAACCTCATTTTGCATTCAAGGAGTCATTTTGCAACCTCAGCTGACAGTCTAAGCACAAAATTTGTAGATTCGGTCAGAGAGCGCGTTGATCACGAGAGGGGGTTATTAGCTCCTCGAGGATCACGAAAGGCCAATTTTATATTCATGGAATCAAGCCCAATTCGGCTTTTTTGAACCTCATAAATTCTCTAATTCCTTGGTGATATCACTTTTAGTAGAGAATATGGTTAACAATATGCAGAGAGAATATGGTTAACAATATAGTATTTTTGTTTGGGGATATGTTCTATTTAATTTTATTTTAAATTTGGAGAGAAATTGTTAAATCTACATATTTGAGTGGTTAAGTTTGTATAATCCCTATAAATGTGTTGAACCTACACAAAATAGATCTAGCTAGAAAATACTACACACATTTGCAGAGAGAAATTAAGAAAGAAGAAGCAAGAGAGAAATAATGGAAGAATTCTCATTAACCATATTCCACACTCAAAGAGTGAATAATTTACAATAGATATAAGATACATGAGTAACTAATGAGACATAATGGTGGTCTAGATTGATCTAGACACACACCAACAGTTACAGGAGTGAACTTCCACCTAGTCTAGTCTCTCAGGCAGTTACGGGAGTGAACTGCCACCTAGCTGAGTTAGCTAGTCAACTAGTCTTCAGTTAACTGATTGAACAAAGAGTAGTGAGTTGGTGATGATCCCAATGTTGCATGGTGACAAATTCAATGCAACATCTAAACTCAACTCAACTAGCCAAACTGAAGTGTCAACTGAAAGAGAATATTCTCCAAGTGGAATATTCTCCCCTAAAATATAGGAGACTGGATAATTACTAATTATGAATAATAAACAAGGAATAACCTTAGGAAAAATAAATCCTAGGTGCGTGTGAAATAACTCCAACACCCCTCCTGAACATCACTATGGTGAAAATAAAGAATGGGTCCCGGCTACGAGGCCATGTTAGGTACCCAAATACAAAAGATACACTGAACTAAATGAGGAAAGAGGGAAAACCTCATGGGAACAAAACCCCCCTTCAAATTACAATGCATAAAATAAAAAATGATAAGGAACAACAGGTAGTTGCTAAGCAACCATGTCCTTCACTCCAAGAAGACCTCGCAACTATCCAAGTTTGTGCTCTTTGAAGATTTTGTTGAAGATGTAGATGTATGCAAAGATTTGATGAAGTATATGAATCATTGATATTTCCACACATATCCACTTTATCTTTTTGTAATGAATAATATCCAAATAAAGTTTGGATGGAACTTTGAAAACCGTACGGTCGTTTCTGGAGAAATGCTGAAATTTTGTTGATTTTGAAACGATCATAACTTCACTTTTCGGACTCCATTTCGAACGTTCTTTTTTTTGAAATTGGATATTTTCCTGAGAGGAATTCAAATATCCAATTTGTTTCTGAAAATGTTTCTCTGAAAATATCAAAATGGCATCTGATGTGCGTGACTCCCTTTTTATCTCTTGAGATGCATGCATGGTGCATGCAACAGTGTTTGCATGTGACTCTTGAGATGCATGCCATATATCTTCCACATGAATTTTAGAAAATAAATCTGAAATGGAGTAGACATCATCTTCAATTAATGGAATACAAATTTCTGCAAAAACGTTTGTAGAAGACTCTTCATAATAAGAGACTTGATCTTTTGATGGCTTCCCTTCTAGCTCTATCTGTTCGACCTCCTGCATGAAATCTTCACAATATTCTTTATTCCCAAATAGAACCTCCAATTTGGCCCATAATTCATTTGGAGTTAATCCTTGTGATTCTTCATATACTTGATGGAAAAGTTTGGGAGAAACAAACATGCCGATACTTCCTATGGCCATATCTTATCTATTGAGAAAGTCATTTTTCTTATCGATGGAATCAGGCTCTACTTCCATTGCCATAGTTATTTGGTACAAGCCTTTGCATCTAATATGAAGCAGAATTTTTGGCTTCCATTCCAAATAGTTATGAGGCGTGAGAAGTATTTTCAACGAATAATCCATATTTTTGTTGTCTTCAATCTTTTGTACCTGCAAAAAATGATTTGGTATATGTTTTTATTAACAGTCTGTCGGATCTGATACCATGTAAATGTGTTGAACCCGTACATAATAAATCTAGCTAGAAAATACTACACCAATTTGCAAAGAGAAATTAAGAAAGAAGAAGCAAGAGAGAAATAATGGAAGAATTCTCATTAACCATATTCCACACTCAAAGAGTGAATAATTTACAATAGATATAAGATACATGAGTAACTAATGAGCCATAGTGGTGGCCTATTGATTTGGACACACACCAATGGTTATGGGAGTGAACTGCCACCTAGTCTAGTCTCTTAGGCAGTTACGAGAGTGAACTGCCACCTAGCTGAGTTAACTAGTCAACTAGTCTTCAGTTAATTGAATGAACAAAGAGTAGTGAGTTGGTGATGATCCCAATGTTGCATGGTGACAAAAACAATGCAACATCTAAACTCAACTCAACTAGTCAAACTAAACTGTCAACTGAAAGAGAATATTCTCTAGGAGGAATATTTTCCTCTAAAATATAGGAGACTGAATAATTACTAATTATGAATAATAAACAAGGAATAAGCTTAGGAAAAATAAATCCTAGGTGTGTGTGAAGTAACTCCAACAATCACAATGTCCAAGGGTTTTTCAGCAAGATGAATTCATTTATACATTTAGAAATGCAAATTAGACAACAAAAAATTGTGATTTCACCCAAATTTATATTTGCTAATGAATAATTAAAATGTTTAGACAAAGTCTATTCAATATAATGTAGAATTTCAATATACTTTAACTCAAATTAAATTTATATATTTCAATCTATACAAATATCAATTGTTAATATTAAACACAGTCTTTTCTTAAAAACTATAACCAATATTTATGTATTGTAACAACATATGCTAAAAATTATTCTTGTTTTCCCATTAAACTTAGGTTTCAAATATAATTTTAATATTCATAAATATTTATCCAAGATATTTTTCTTTCACTTTGACTTCACTCCCTAGTTCAGTGGTTGTCATGCTCAATTCACCAAAAACCAACAAACATCAAATATACTAACTATGTTAATGTTTTTTGTTTCTGACATGGGTGGATTATAGGCACAATCATGGCCACTTACAAGAGAAGAAGTGGCAAGGGGCTAGTCGTCGAATTAGCCTCAGATAAAGAGGAGGAGGAAAAAGGAATTAATGTCCTAGGTCCCATCTATGACGACACTCTGTGCATTGTGGAAAAAAGTGTATCTTAGAAGTGGGTCAAAATATATTAGATGTTTCAAAATGAGTCCTTCCCTGAGTTACCATAGGGTAACCAAGAATTGGGCATCTACCAAATGATCGAGCATCCCAAGCATCACATGATAGTCGCTCATGAAACTATATTCCCGTGCACTAACACCATATCCTAGATTATCTGACATACTAATGTTGATAACAGACTTCTAAGGGATTCCCAAGGGAAATTTATCTCTTCTTTCGATCCATTAGTTCTCTTAGCATACTACAAACTTCCCAATGAAGAAATTGAAATCACAAAATATTGGATCACTCATTTCCTCTTGTATGTCAGGGAGATTATGAAGAACTGGTGCATCCCAGATAAACAATTCAAGACCAAACAATTTGATGACTACCCGACCATGATGTTGAGAAACCCATACCAATATGTAGTAGTTATGATGTGCAAACTTTATGGAGAAGTTGACGCTAATAGTTTCAAGTTATCATGGGTCCTTTAGATACACTCCATCAAAACAATGGGACACATATTCAACTAGGTAGACATTCTCTCTACAACCTTGGAATAAACTGTGCCAGTTGTAAAGCACATAGTCCCAGGAAAACATCCAAATTTTCACATGTCCTCCTATTTATTGGATGTGGTATGTATGGTACATGACTTGAAAAATACGGGCTAGCAATGACAATTAGATGAACCTCAAATTCATGTCTACTTCCAATATTTGTGGGAACATAAATATCGCACTCACTATCACAATATATGTGAAAAGTTCCTCATTCCCCTGTACTGGTTACTATTTTGTGCCCCAATGCCATCCATGTCAAACAAGGAAATCACTGCAATTGGAAAATTAGGAGATTTGTTTGTGGTAGAAAATAAAACTTGCGTCAGTATTTATGGCGTAACCAAGCCTCCTCATATATTCCCTAAATGTTTTCTCGATAATATGGCCCTGCAAGAAGTAGCATATCAAACTCTGGTGCATGGACTAGGAGCAACACTTTTCAAAGACAAAAACTACTAACCTCGCCACCACTTCCATTCTATTTGAGATCCCGTGGTTTCAAGAATGTGAAGGACGCACAAGTTGATCCTAACGCTCTGGAAAAATTTGATTTTTGGGAATAAATATTCCACATGCATGATCTCCTTAAGGTTTTTAGTAGACATTTTCAAGCATGCAAATATAGGCGGAAATGTGAATAAAAAACGTGGAAAGATGAAGAAATTTACAAGAGATTCGTTAACTATGATGAGATTATTTTGAGGATGAAAGAAAAATATTAACATAGGGATAAATTGCAAAGAGAAGAAGCAGTTAGAGTTGTAGTAGAGAAACGAAGATTAGAAAAAGAAATAGCATTTTAGGGGCCTAACCTCCCTAACCCCTCAAGTAGATACAAAATTTGTTTCTATGTAATAAAGACTGACATTAGTAAATAAGTCCTATGTAATAATGTGAATGTGTCTAATGTAAGAAGACATGATAGAAGGTTTCTCTTCTATAACGATCTTCCTCTAGAATTTTCTCTAGAAGATATTAACAACATAAATAGGAGTATAAGGCATGGAAAAGTCTCGTCTTGAGAATCATTTTGTACTTGAGCTATGCTCTACTCGAGGTTTCCTCCTCAAGAAAGAAAGTAAACTTGGATATCGATATAATAAAGGTATCATTTATGGAGTCAACTGCGTCATTGTGCTCTATATGTTTCTTCTTTTGCTTATATTTTTTATAAAAAAATCTGATATGGTACCTTATAAGTCGTATCAGAGTCCTTTCCTCTATAGAATTTTTAGACAATTTTTTTTAGGCCAGAGATGTGCACTATTGGTGTCTTTAAAGCACACTGATATGTCATTCGACGAGTAAAGTTGTGATTGGGGAGGACTACACACATGAAATACATACGATTTCACGGGTTAATCGAAACACATTGTTTCACCTACTTGGAAACCTTGGTAACCCTTATTGGTACCCCTTTGAGTATTACAACATTAGACAACACATGTGCATGTCCATTTACTCTCATGTACCCTTGGGTACATAGGGAGTCCATATGTCACTTGAAACTAGCAATAGATTATCTTATCAATCTCTTGACTGCTATAGTGTCATCAATAACAACACTCGGGAAGACTACATACCTGGGTAATCGAGTAGAATGGCTAAGGGTATGGTCGAGCCTCCTTAGTTGGTTCCCTGAGAGATTGGGTTGAGTACTATTGTTGGATCTTCTTGGTATATTAGAGAGCTATAGAACAAGGAAAATCCTTGTCTGTAGGAACCCTTAAAAACCCTAACCGTTTCTATTAGAACCAAACAAATAAACATAGAGGGGAAATTATACAGTGCAACCTTTCCACTTGCATCGAGGTTGCAAAATTACTACACAATTTTAACTATTACAAATTTGGGCATTTGGTCACTACAGTATTATTTAGACTGGGGTATAACTATGGAAGGAGTATAGTGGTCATACCAACACCCTTATTTTGGACCTATCACACCAGATTCCTCTCTTTTCAGTAATCGTAGTGGTACCCATCACTTATAATCATTTTTTTTCTATGGACCCACCCACCCTCGCCAATACCCTTAATTGAGACCTATTCCTTTGTATTCCTCTCTTCGTTTTGATCGACATGGTATGCCTTAACCATAACCATTTTTTATGTAGACCCACAATGCCAATTATTTCCTTCTTACCTTCCCAATGGCCCACACCCACAACCAATACTTTGACAGTCACATCTTTTCCTTGGACAGAGCCCACAAGTAGACCAATATTGACATCAATGACATTAATTCCAATCTTTCTTGACTAAATTCCTAGCTCCACCAAATGGATGATATAAATTCCCAACTCACTAACCTAGAAACCCTCTCTACCGTTGTAAAATAATTGACAATCATTCTTATGCCACCCAATTATTTTAATTCCTCAAAGAAACTTTCACACCAAGAAGGTGTTGACTCCTCCCATTTTAGGGCCTTTCATTCCATCCCCCTTCATCGTGAATTACATCTTCCCAAATTTGAGGTGAATAAATTTGATCGCTTGGATCCCATGGACTGGGTCCCTCAAATGGAACATTACTTCTCCTTGCATGGAATTACTAATGACCTGACCAAACCCCACATCAGTGTCCTTTATTTGGATCCTGAACGATGGAAATTGTGGAAAAGGAAAAATTCACACCCAAGGTATATTGCTTGGACCAAGTTTTTTTCAAACCTTTATGAACACTTTGACATTGACACACATCATTTGGGCCATTTGATCAAGCTTAAAAAATATGGTATGTTGGAAGAATACATTGTTGATTTTGAACAATTGGATTTTTGAACTAATAGAATGTCTGACACCTTCAATGAATGCTTTATTGGTGGCCTCAAGGATGATATATGATCTCATGTCCTCATGGTTCACCCCCAGACCTAGCTTGCAACTATTCAACTTGCCCAGGAACTCCTATAGGACATATCTTAACAAATCAGAAATCTCTCCTTTATTCCCCATTCCCGACCCATCAATTCTTCCCCTCCTTCCACTCCTCCTAAGATCCAAAAATAGACCAAGGATGAAATGGCTAAATCCCATCTTAAGGGTATTTGTTATAACTGTGATGAAAACTATTTTCCAAGGCACAAGTGTGAGGAGAAATATATTTTTATGGATGTGTCTAAGGACGTGTTTGAAGATGATAGAGATGTTTCCCCTTTCGAAGAACTACCCCAAGATGATGATCCTACACGGGGGCTACACCTTGTTGACCAATATATTATCACGTTCATTCATAAAGGGGGATTTTAATTTGTGAAAAATAAAGTCAATATATTGTATGTATTAGGGGGGATGTGAGGTATCCATGGGTTTATAGGTATTGGAGGCTATAGAAAAGGGTATCTAGTAAAAAAGGGGGTTTATTTGATTGAAAATATGTATTGGGAGGGGGGTTCAACAAAAATATTTTTGAACGTATTTATCAGTATCTAGTTAAATTAGGGGTATTCTTTAATATCCCACGAATGAAGGTGCTATTTCATAGGTTCACTAAGTGAAGACACTATGTGATCCTATCCTACCCTCTAATCCACCATAAGTTGAACCACTTATCTCTTTGAATTCTCTCACTATTATCTTTCCTCCCCAAACTCTTAAGTTAATTGGGTATATCAAGAATCATAAAGTAATTATCCTTGTCGACAGTCGAAATACCCATAATTTTATTCACTTACCCATTGTTCAAGAGACCATGTGCTACATTCTTCTAGTCAATAATGTTTAGATAATGATTGCTAATGGTATTTCTATGAAATGTGGGTGTCGTTGTGAAAATGTGCACCTCCAATTTGGTTATTATAACTAGATATCCTGCATGTTTTCTATTGACATGGAATATTGTGACATTGTTCTAGGTGTTGAATGGTTATGCACACTCGGCCCCATCACCATGGAATTCAAGGAATTAACCATGTGCTTGCAGCAGGATGGACAACAACACCACTTTCGACGCATCACAACAAGATCACCTAAGATTATCAGTTCACATTGCATGGAGAAACTCTTCAAAAAAATAAATTTTGGTATTGTTTCCCGACTTCATGTCATTCAAGTAGTTCAGACCCCCTCACCCATGGTTCATCCTGACATCCAGTTTCTACTCTCCAAACACAAATATGTTTTTGACAATCCCTATGGAATTCATCCTTCCCGTGGACCCCATGATCATTCCATCCCACTTTCCCTTGGTACTCTTCCTCCCAATGCTCACCCTTATCATCACCCCTTTTCGCAAAAAATAAATCGAGAAAATTGTTCAGGAATCACTCGTGGTAGGTGTCATATGTCCTAGTACCAACTCTTACTCTTTTCATGTTTTCATGTTACTCAAGAAATAAGGTATATGGTGCATGTGCCCTAATTTTTTATCCCACAACAAAATTACTATCAAATATAAATTTCCCATTCCTATCATTGACGAGATTTTGCATGAAATAAGTGGTGCTTAGTTATTTACCATACTTTACCTACATTATGGATACCACCATATATGTATGAAATATCTCTATATTTAAAAAAATGAATTTTTAACTCATGAAGGCCATTATGAGTTCTTGGTCATATCGTTCTCCTTATGTAACACACCATCCACTTTCCAAATCCTCATGAATCATGTTTTCTTCCCCTTCCTCTGTCATTTTGTTCTAGTATTCTTCAAATATATCCTCATTTATAATAACACTTGGCAAGCCCATCTGGCCCATGTGGATCAAGTCTTGCATTTACTATCTCAACCCAAAATCTTTCTTAAATAGTCTAGATGTGATTTTGGAGCTCTAGAGGTAGAGTACCTTGGACATTTTATTGGAAATAATGGTGCATGTATGGATCAAAACAAATCAGAATCTATAAAGGATTGAACCCTTCCTAAAACTCTTAGAATTTTGAGAGGTTTTATGGGTTTATTGTTGGATCATGTTCTCATTTATGCCAATGGTTTGATTGATTGATGTCAAGTGACTGATTGATGTCAAATGATTGATTGATTTATGCTTGATGTAATATAATATGTATTGTCCTTGATGAGAATGCATAGATGAAGATGGATCAATGAGTTGTCATTGATATGATGAAGATGGATCAATGAGTTGTCATTGATACATGATGA
>JZKD02S2324712.1:355740-367422 GCA_000966675.3 Picea glauca | reverse complement strand
ACTTCAGGGTGGCAAGACGGGGCAAGGACAGGTGGTTGTAGCCACCTTCTGGTTGTAGCCGGAGAACATAGGGGGTTGTATCCTCCTTCTGGTTGTAGCCTGAAAATTGGGGAGTTGGAGCTTCCCTCAGGTTGTAGCCTGAGAAACTAAGGGGTTGGAGCCTCCTTCCAGTTGTAGCTGGAAAACAAAGGAAATTGGTGCTTCCAATGAATGTAATTCTTCAAGGCATATAAGAAAAAACATTCTGTGGTTTTCTCCCGATTTGAGTTTCCACGTAGAACACTGGTGTACTGTGTATGTGTGTAATTGTTTATTTATTACTGCTCATTATTGGATAAGAATTCTACATTGATATAACATTTGAAGAAAAATGATTATAATTACACTATTACTGATTCACCACCCTCTTAGTAATAGCATGGATGAACTGCAATGAATCTTCACAACATATGATATGAGAACTGAATAGGAAAATCTATATGTAAATGAAGCAGCCTTCAAAGCATCCAAAAGATCAAAGAAAAAGAAAAATGAAAAAGAAGAATATAGCAATAGCAACAACGTCTCAGAAGATGCTGAAGAAGTGGCCAACTTCGTCAAAAGACTGAACAAGGGAACCAATGGTAGGTATAAAGGTAAGATCCCTCGAATTTGTTTTAATTGTGATGGTATTGGTCATTTGGCTAACAAATGTCCTCATAAGAAAAAGAGAAATGATGAAGGTTACTGAAAATATAGACAAACATATTTTGGTAAAATAACTACAAAGAAAAGTTTTTACAGCAAAGAAGACATCTCATCATCAAATGAAGATGAAGTCAGTGACAATGAAACAGGGAGAGTTCTATTCATGGTAGTAAAAGACTCTGATAAACAAGACTCCGAAAAATAATATGAAGAAGCATATGAAGAATAAATTGAAGAGGCAGAAGTTGACTTCCGAGAAGAATTAATGAGTGTCATAGAAGTTATCATAAGAGAAAAGAAGAAAAACAAGAAACTACAAACATAACTAGATAAGAAAAAAGACACTCAAGAACTAGAACAAATGATCACAAAATTGCAGGTTCAAATAGAAGAAGATAAAAGAATTGAAGAAGCACTCAAAGAACAACTAGAAGGAAAGGACGGAATCATTGGAAACTTGGAAGCAGAGATTGTCACACTAAGAAATGATATTCAAAAGAAAAATATGCAAAATAGCTCAAAAGTTTTGGATGACATTATCAGCAGTAAAAAATTTCATCTTGACAAGTCCTGACTTGGATACAATCAGACAGAAAAGGGATCAAGCTCCAAAACAACAGAGCAAGAAACAAATCCAAAAATCTATGCAGAAACAATCAAAGGGGATAAAAAGATATACAAGTAAGATTACATGGACACTCTTCCACCAAGAAGATTTAGATTTCAGAATCAACAAGAGATAGATAAGCCTCAAGAAGAAGAAGGATTCATAAGAGCACCTCCTTTCAGAAGATCTTCAACTACTATGTATCAAATTATATTTTTTGGTTTATGTTATGCATATAATAATTTTGGACATAAAGTTGTAAATTGCAGAGCTAACAAAAGGGACAATAACTACTTTGAGAGTCATACACAAAAGGGTTATTCAAGAAGACCTATTGAAAGATAAAGACGAATTTACAACAAGTTTGAATCTTTGAGCACTGAAGTGGAATGTTACAAATGTAACAATTTTTTACACATGGCCAAAAATTGTAGAATGACAATCCCTCCTAAAGAATCTCAACAAAGTCACAAATAAGAACCTCAGAATACGACATGGATAAGAAAGCAAGATCAGTATAGCAATGAATAATGCACAATCGCTCTACAAGATAAACAGAAGAAACATGGTTGGTATGTTGACAGTGGATGTTAAAAACACATGAAAATTGATAGAGACAAGTTTATTACATTACGAAAGGAAAGAGATGGATCAGTCTCCTTCGAAAATGATGATTCATCCAAAATCATTGGAAAATGAACAGTCTGAATTGGGAACAACAATGAAAAGGTAGAAAATGTTCTACTAGTAGAACATATGAAACATAATCTTTTAAGGGTGAGTCAAATGTGTGACCAAGGTCATAAAGTTACTTTCAATTCACAAAAGTGTGAGATAAGAAAATAAGCTTCATGGAAATTGGTCGCTACAGCTGCAAGAAATTCAAGCAACATATATGTGTTAAGCGAAATTGGAAATGAAAAGTGTTGTCTAGAAAAGGAAGATGAAAGTTGGTTATGGCACAGAAGAATAGGTCACATGCATTTTGATAACCTTGTCAAAGTCAGCAAAAGAGAAGCAGATAGAGAAATTCCCCAGATCACAAAACCAACCAACACTTTATGCAAGCATTGCCAACAAGGAAAGAAAACAAAAACCAGGTTCAAATCAAAGGAATATTCAACAACAAAACCATCGGAAATTGTGCATACTGATCTAGTTGGAACAACTACAACAAAATTCTTAAAAGGTGAGAGATACTTTATGTTATTAGTTGATGATTATACAATAATGACTGCAGTTTTCTTTCTCAAGAACAAGTCAGAAGATTTTGAAAAATTCAAGATCTACATGGAAATGGTTGAAAATGAGATGGATTCAAGAATCAAATGCTTAAGATCGGATAATGGAGGATATTTCACCTCAAAGGAATTTATGGACTATTGCAGCAATCATGGAATAAAAAGACAATTCTTCGTCGCTAGGACACCTCAACAGAATGGAGTTGTTGAAAGAAAGAAAAAGATAGTACAAGAATTGGCTCGAACAATGATAATGGATTCAAAGTTGACATATATTTTTTGGACACAGGCAGTGCATACAATAGTTCACATTTAAAACAGAGTAATGCTCAGAAACAACACTGATAAAAATCCTTACGAGCTATGGAAAGGAAGACCAACAAATGTGAAGCATTTCAGAGTTTTTGGAAGCAAATGCTACATTAAAAGAGAAGATGAAAGAATGGGAAAGTTTGACTCTCATGTGGACAAAGGAATACTTGTTGATTAATCACATACAAGGAAAGCATACAAGTCTTACAATCTAATATTAATAAAAGTTGTGGAAAGCATCAACATAACAATTGATGAAACAAACAAACCAGAATCAAAGGAAGAAGAAAACAAATCAATGGAACAAATTTTCGAAGAAGAAAATGAAAAAATAAGTAGAATAGGGAGATGAATATGAAGAGAATCCAACAGAAGCAGAAGAGCAAGTTCAACAAGTATCTCCAAAGACACCTAGCAAATTAGTACAAAAGAATCATCCTTCAGATCAAATTATTGGAAACAAAGATGTAAGAGTTGAGACTAGAAGAAAAATCCGTTCACCAGAACAAACACACCTAGCACTCTTATCTACAATTGAACCAAAATATTTTGAAAAAACCAACAAGGATGAATTTTGGAATAACGCCATGGATGAATAATTGGATCTGTTAGCGTCAGAAGTCACTCCTGGATTGCTTGCAGGAGCAGAGCCCAATGCCCATCAGTTTTATGTCACGATAGATTTTAATGGGTGATCAAATGGGTAGAGACTCGAGGAGATATCACTCTAACTCAGGGACTGGGTCTAGTATGCAAGGAATAAAGGAGGTATTGATCTAACTTTAGTTATTGAGTTTCTTAAAAGATGAATAGGTGGAAGATTTGGTGAGAAAAGTGGAAAAACTACCTCAGGAAACAGGCCTTTCAGCGATTTGTACAAGAAAAACTCTAAATGCAAGATCCTCTTGGTTCAGGGCTTCAAGAAACTGAAAGGGGGACTTGACTGGTTCCTCCAATACCAAGTCGTTCAATGCTAAGAAAATCTCAGAGACCAATTAGAAACAACGCAACTGTTACAGTGATCCAACCTACATCATCCTATAGCAGTCACAACTCGACTGGATCCTCCAATTCTGAGTTTCTCTAATACAGTGTAAACAAAGACGTGAAATAAGATGACATTCATAAGGTAAGAAGTCTCAAGAGTCCATGCATAAACTGAATAACAATACTTTATTAAAGTTTTACCACCAGGAGCCTTGCTCAACCATAGATAGATTACAAAATACAAAGACTGAGTTTATATACTCGAAAAAATTCGTCTAACAACGACGTGCTTAGTCATCCAAGGCTTGGTGTCCCTTCAGCCGAAGTCAGACATATATTCTTCATCAGATGCCACCTTAACCACGCATGGATCCTGTAAGGGGAGTAGCTAAGCCATTAAGAGCCGAATTAGCGTGTGCAGACCTCCTCTGGCTAGTCGAGGACTTGACATGGCTTCTTTGGAAAAAATGGTACACAGGACCCTCTCGAGCAAACTGTTTGCCAGATCCTCCATATCTTACACTTAATGAACCAGGAGAGGTTTCAACCACCCCCTCTCACCTTCATTTACTCCAAGAAAGAAACATGATTGAGATCAGATCCAATGGAACCTAGAGATCGTGATCGGCCTCTCTGTAACTGAAACCTGATGCCTTTGGCCCCTTCTGCACAACTCTTTTATTTTTCAGTGATCACAGGCTGTGACCTTGCGTTTACTCTCAAAGGCGCTTTCGGTGTTCGTGAATAGGAAGGAGTTAATCCTCACTTATCACAATCACGATGAACAAAACGCCGAGATGGCTTGCTTGGGCACCATGCGTCCTCTTAGATATGACAGTCCTGAATTCACTCGGTGATGCTGTGGGCCTGGGTCATGGACACTCCTGGCACCTTGCGCATCAGGAATATGATAGAGCTTCTCCTTGCACCTCGAAATCGTGATGGGCGAAATAGCGAGGAGCCTAATTGCACGCTAAGTGTCTCCTGTGGATGGACGACTGAGATTGTTCTGTGATACTATGGGCCCGACCTTGGGCGCTTTCGGTGCTTCAGGGTTCAGGGTTTTGAGATGTATAATGACATGGAACTCTCACCCTTCGAACCCCCGAATGTCGAAATGCCGACATGACTAGATCTCGCGCCACGCGTCCTTTGGGATGGACGGCTGCCATCCATTCCTACACATAATATGGGCACTATCCATTGCACTAATCTCGATGCAACTCCTCTAACCTTGATTTCCCACCATCCTTTGATCCACTCTTATGGATGAATCTAGACCGTCAACAATATAATTTCTCCCACTTACTTGCTTGGAAGTTTGAAATGAGATTTTTTCGTGCTGCACTCAGGCGCTTCTCATGCAACTTGCAGACTTGAATATTCTTGTGCCCAGGACAAGAAATGTTACTAACATTAGGCTCCATGGGGGATAGAGTCATCCTTGTGATTCTCTAAGGATTCATTTTGTAGTTCCAGTGCCCTTTTGTTGGGCTATGGAGTCATTTATTTAAAACTTTAAAGACGGAAAGAAAAACAATATTTACAACCGCGAAAGAGCCATGAGCGGCTCAAGAGAAAAAACTTTTTAGGAAATACCCATTCACAGGGCTATTGAAAACTTCTTGATCCTTCAAATCTCGTACCCTGTAGGTGTTATTCAAGAATACCCTGGATACTTTGAAAGGCCTGATCCATAGGGCTTCAAATTTTCCGTGCTTTCCTTTATCTTGTTTATGAGCATCCCATTTCAGTACCAGGTCTCCTACCTGAAACTCTTCCTTCTTGGCCTTCCTATAAAAAACCTACTTGATCCTTTGCTGATGGTCCTAAATTCTGCTTATTACCTGCTCCTTGGCCTGCTGGACTTCCACTAGCTGATGAATTCTTCTGATCATATCATCAGGTTCCTCTTGATGATCCTGGAGGAATTTTTCTATAGGAATAGCTAAATGAGAAGGAAAAACAACCTCTATTCCATAGACTAGTTGGAAAGGAGAGATGCCTATAGATCTCTTCGCGGTCACTTAATTGGCCCATAGAGAGAATTTAAATCTTGAGTGCTAGGCCTTCTTGTTGTCTTCCAATAGTCTTTTGATGATCCTTATCAATCTTTTGTTGGAGGACTCTGCTAAACCATTGCCCTGAGGATAGTATGGGGTGGAGTGAATCAGTTTGATCCTGAATTGCTCATAGAACTTGGTTAACGGCTCAGCCCTGAAAGAGGTTGCGTTATCAGTGACAATCTTACTTGGGCAGCTGAATCTTGTGATGAGGTCTTCCAGGAATCCAATGATTACCTTGTGGGAAGCACTCCTAGTGGGGATAGCTTCTATCCACTTGGTAAAGAAATATGTGGCAGTCAGGATCCATCTGTGCTTCCCACTGGATGCAGGGTGAATTTCTCCAATGAAATCTAGGCCCCATTGCTGGAAAGGTCCTTAAACAACCACATGATTTAATGGCAAATACTTGAGCTATTGTTTTCTTGCAAATCTTTTACATTTGGTGCAAGCTCTGACCCTCCTGCAGACGTCAGTGAACAAGGTGGGCCAGTAGTACCCAGCTCTGAGAATTTTGTGGGCTATGGCCTTCCAGAAATGGTGCCCTACACATAGGCCACTGTGAAATTCAACCATGATCCTGTCAGCCTCTTGCGGATTCATGCATTTTAAAAGCACCCCGAGGGGGTCTTTCCAGTATAAAATTTGATCGACAAGGCAGTATCTGACTGCCTTGAGCTTCAGAGCTCTTGCTTTGTTTCTTTGCAGGCCGTCTGGCAGCCGCAACTCTTGCAGAAAGTATATGACATCCTTATACCAGGGACATCGAGCCAATGGGGGATCCCTTTGAGGGTCTATTTCGGACAGCTGACCCTGCTGAATTCCTGAGCATTCGTTGATAAAACTTACCCCCAAAGCTTGGCAATTGGCTTTAGCCAACAACTTGGCTAAACCTTGACCTTTCATCAATTTGGTAGGCTTTATTTCCAGGTCAAATTCTAGAATATTGGCTATCCACTCACTCCTCCTCTCGTCTATGTCAGGCTGAATAAGAATGTCTTTAACAACAACTGAGGGGACATAAGTGATGATTTTTTATTGCAGGACATAGACTCTAAATTCCTTGAGAGCCTTCACCAGGGCATAGGCCTACTTCTCCATAGTGTCATACCTAACTTTGACATCCCTTAATGCTCGGTTTAAATAGGCAATAGGCTGCTCTAGCCCAACCTTGTTTATCTGTAGTAAAACAACAACCACCATGTCAGGTGAGGCAAAGGAGAAAATAAGGAAATCCTTTGAATAATTGAGACTGATAAGCACAGGGGCTTCAGTCATGGCCTTCTTTATTTTCTCAAAGGAATTTCACGATTCAAAAGTCCACTTTACTTCATTTCCTTTCCTTAACATGGTTGTTATGAGTTTTATCTCCTCAACAAAGTTAGGCACAAACCTCCTTAGAAAATTAATCTTACCAAGGAAAGATTGGACCTCCTTCTTGGACCTCGGGATTGATAAGGCTTGTATTGCCTCAACTCTGCTAGGATCGATCCTAACTCCTTCCGCTAATACTATGTGGCCTAGTAACCTTCACTCCTACATGGTTGACAAAGATTTCTTGGGGTTTAATGAAATGCCAAAACTCTTGCATTTCAGGAAAACCTTCCTAAGATGATGACAGTGTTCTTTATCAGATTTTGAAAATACTGTGATGTCATCCAGATATACGACCACAAATTTATCCTTTTCCCCAATGAAATATATGTCGATGGCACACTGAAACGTTGCCCCTACATTCATTAATCCAAACAACATCTTAGCATACATGAATGTGCCCCATGGAGTGGTAAATGTTGTCTTTTCCCTGTCCTCAGGCAGAATAGAGACTTGATTGTAGCCAGAGAAACCATCGATCATGGACATCTTGGATGCTCCTGTTACCCTCTGTAGTATATGTTCCATCTTTGGTAAGGGGTAGTTATCCTTCCATGAGTTCATGTTCAGGTTTCTGAAGTCCGCACAGAGTCTGATTTCTCCATTCTTTTTCCTCACTGGTACTAAGTTGGCCACCCATTCTAAATATCTCAGTGGCACGATGATTTGGGCTTGTAGCAGCTTCTTCACTTCCCTCTCCATAATAGGCAGCAGCATAGGATTGATCTGTCTTAGCTTCTGCCTAAATGGCTTGGCCTCCCCTTTTAATGGGATTATATGATCGATGACAGAAGTGTCATATGTTTTGAGATCTCCATAGGTCCAGGAAAAAACATCAACAAATTCGCTCAAAAGTCCAGCATATTCAGATCTCTTCTCTTTTGTCAGACTTCTTAACAATTTGACCATCTTGGGCTCGCTCTTAGTGTCAATGTTGCATTGGATTGTATCAGTGTCATCTTTCGAGATTTCCCCTTTTAATGACACATCATTTCCATCAAAAAGCCTTTCCAAAGGAACTAGTCCCCTTGGAATATGGTTGTTGGGGAGCTGCACAATGTTGCGCTCTACTATTTTACTCAGAAACTTACCCCCATCAATATTTTCTTCAGAGAAAGAGTCTTGGTTGATATGCATCTCTGAAAATTCTTCGACAGTATCCAATAATTTATTGATCTCGAGATCATCCTCGAATACCTTCCAATGTTTGGCGTTGTCAGGTATGGAGGGCCTGTATTTTACTTCCACATCATATCTGAATTTTGGCGGCAAGGGCACTTTGAAATTGCTTGCTGATGTGGCCAAGGAATCTTCCATTATATTCTTCTCTCTTGGGATGAAAGAAATGTTAAATGCTGAGAAGAAACTGTCAATTAAGTCCCATACCTCATTTCTGTAGCTTCTGAGTCGAGGATGTTTAGCCTGATAAGCGTTTCTGATCTATTGGACCACCAACTCTGCATCTCTGAACACTACTACCTCTTGAATTCCCATTTCCTTTGCAGCTCTTAATCCTAGAAAAAGAGCCTCATACTCTGCCACATTGTTGGTAGCTTCAAATTCTAGTTTGTATGACAGAGATATGGTTTTTTGAGGGGGTGACTCAAAAAACACCCCCGTTCCAGCGCCTTCCCTGGAAGAGGCTCCATCAAAGAACATTTTCCAGATGGGGGTAATGGAGGGAGGAAATTTATGGGAAGTGGTGGGCGACTTTCTGAGTTTAAGAGGAGGTTCGGGAGCATGAGTGAGTTGTAGTAGACTGGAACCCAAATCAGTTTCCAGGGCAAAAATAGGATGGTTGGTAGGATTGACTTCATCACTGATTATATAGGCCAATTGGGCTTCCCTGTATAGCCTTCTATGTTCTCCCCCAAACACTAGGATAGTTGCATATGTGAGGTCCATCTGCAAAGTTCCCCCCAGTTTTTTTATCCAAGATCTTGACAACAACATACCGAACTTGGGTGGGAGATCAGCCACTACAATATCCATGACCACACTTTTCATGGGTAACTAAAACAAGGTCACGACCAGGTCTTTAATAACTCCTAGACATTGAAATTTTCTAGAGTCAAAGGAATAGAGGTCATGATAGGCTCGGGTGAATTCTAGCCCTAACTCTTCCATGACAGTTTTGGGCATGAGGTTGTGAGAAGCCCCTGAATCCATCAAGAAGTTGTGCAGTACCTTGTCATGTATGTTTAAGGAAGTGTAGAAGGGAGGGGATGAGTCATTCATGTCTTCTACCATAGGACCTAGAATAACTGCAGGCTTTTCATCCTACAAATTGATGGAGTCTGTGGGAAGGCCTGAGACCTAAGAATGTAAAAGATCAGAGAAGTGTTTCTTGAACCCTTCATGTTTAATCAATTCAGTTAGGGGCACAGGGATTCTGATCTTTTGAATTTCATGCTTGAAATTAAAAGAAGATGTAAGCTTCGAGATTTCTCTTATTTCAGGAACATGACTCTGGACTATGGGGGAGAGGGGTCGAGTCTTCTTACTTCTATGACTGTCTGCTACTTCATTAGCAGGTTTCTTTGTTCTAATGAACTTCTCAGGAGCATCAGGTGATATTGTCTTTTTCTTAGACCTCAGATCATACCTGCCTTGGCTGCCACTAGTCTTGTCTCCCTTGCTCAGTTCATTTAGCTGACTGTCCATGAGAGAATCCTCGTATGCTGATTGAGTGAGATGAGGAAAAGGAGGAGTGTCTCCGAAATAATTGATCTCAGGATCAGGATCATCTGTTTCCCCTTCTTCCCCCTCGGCCACAAAATTGTTTTGAAAAGGGGCCTGAATCTTCTGGTCTTCTCTGTCTCTTCCCCTCTCTCTTTGCATGGTCGGGGAAGTAATATTGTTTGGCCTCCTGAAACCTCCTTTGTTTTCGGCATTTTGGAGGCCCTTGTATTCTTGCCTCCCCTCCACCTTCATTCTCTCCATCTTTGTAGACAGAGACTTCACCATCTTGGTCAGTTCATCCACTTGAGGGTGGGGCACCGATGGGCTAGAAGTTGAGGCTTTAGATCTTCCCTTTATCCTATCTACAATGGCCTTGTTCCTCAGTCTATCCACTGCTAATACATTAGATTCCACCTCTATGGATGCATCTTGCATTTGGGCTAAGGAGGTGGATCTTCTTTCTCTCAATAAAATATAGAAATCGGGACCAAACACACTAGCATAAGAAATTTTGGCCAAGGCTTTTGAGGGTTTTATTTTGGCAGGAATTTTATTATACATTTTATTGAATATTTTGGAGAAGTCAGAGACAAAATCTCCTTCCATATTCTTCAAAGACCTGAACTCTGTCATGTAATACATGAAATCCTTCCTATCTCCCCACTACCTCAGGAAATAACTATCCAGAGCTTCGATCCCAACAATAGGTCCGGGGGCCAATCCTCTAAACCATTTTCTCACCTCACCATCCAGGCTATGGACGAAGAATCTCATCTAGACATATTCATTTTCAATGTTCAGGTTGTCTACATAACTGTAGAAAGCAGCCAGGTGTTCTTCCACAGTTATGTCCCCTTCCCCTGTGAACTTGGGAATATACTTTAAGTAATCTCCAGCAAGGAGAGGATTCATTGGATGGGGTGGGATTAAGGGAGCATATCTGGCAGCAACTATGGCATCCATCCTATTTAGAGGGTGATTAGCACCAACCATAGGAATATTAGGTGGAGGAGAACTTGGAGGAGAAGGAGTTCGCAAAGGGGCTACTGGGAATGAGTCTTGAAGTGGAATGGGAAACAGAAGGGGGTTTAAGGAGAAGGCTAACATGCTCAAGTCAGAAGATGCTCTTTTTTGTGCAGGAGTGGTAATAGTAACAAGAGGAGGAGTGGTAAAGATAGGAGTGGGGAAATCTTCTGCGGTCCTGGGTCTACACCAAAGTACAACTGATCTGAAAATAAAAGGATAACTTGTTATGCTATGCAAGCACCCTCTACCTCATAAATAAATCTTAACAGGACCTTGCTTCATGTGTTAAATTATGCAAGAGGTTTCATGTGTCAAGTTCTTGGTTCTTCTTTGCAATGTTCATGTGTGAGGAAATGATCTTTTAAAAGATTTATTATGTGTTATAAACCAATACACARCCATAAAAAGTGCAGCAAATAACACAGTAAACTCACAACAAAAGCAAGATGATAAAGGAGTTCACCCCTCTCTGGGCTACGTCTCCTTGAGCCTCCTTCAATGGACTTGGCTCTTTGGGATTGGTTTGTCAAATGATCATTACAAGCTGCTACTCAACTCAAATGGATTTACAGACTGTACCATTGAGTTCAGAATACATAAAAACCCCAAATTTGACTGTAAAAACTCTGCAAATGGACAATGGCTCATCCAGTAATGACCTCTTCTACAAGTGGCCTCCAAGCTTCCCTGAGAAAGAATGAGG
>JZKD02S2324712.1:303640-327437 GCA_000966675.3 Picea glauca | reverse complement strand
TTCTCCCTGATTTTCTGAACTGGTTCTTTACTTGCCTCCTCTACGCATGCCTTATCATGCAACGCTGTGTTCCAGCATCTATTTCATTCGTGTTCCAGCATCTGTGTTCCAGCATCTGTGTTCCAGCATTCGTGTTTCATCACCTGTGTTCCAGCATTCGTGTTCCAACATTCGTGTTCCAGCAGTCGTGTTCCAGCAGTCATGTTCCAGCATTCGTGTTCCAGCAGTCGTGTTCCAGCATTCGTGTTCCAGCATTCGTGTTCCAGCATTCGTGTTCCAGCAGTCGTGTTCCAACATTCGTGTTCCAGCATTCGTGTTCCAGCATTCTTGTGCCAACATTCGTGTTCCAGCATTCTTGTGCGTGTTGACATCCTTGATTGCTCCATAACCGATTGCCATCAATGACAAACTTAACCATCTGCGTCAGTATTCTGTTATAGCCATATCTCCAACAGTTATTTCCATGTTAACGTCTCTCTTGCCACGTTGCCATATCTCTTTCTGCATTGTCATCTCTCTTTCCACGTTTGTGACATATAGGGATGATTTTAAGGATGGAAATTTTTTTTAAACTGTAGAAACCTTGGTGAATCTTACTAATCCTTCATATGTCAACTATAAATGTTTGGCAATATTTTTGTAAAAATATTCAAAATTTTAAGTATTTTATATAGTTTTTATAAATTTTTTGTTATTTTTAAGGTAAAATAATTTTATCCTGTAGAATTTGGGCTTATCATTTTTAAAATAGTGAATCTCATTTTTGGAAAAACCATGGAAAATGAGCCCATGAGAAAAATTTAGCCCCTAAAATCATCCCTGGTGACATAGTCGCCTCTCTTTCCACGTTTGTGAAGATAGTTGTCGCAGTTGCATTGTTGTGGAAACTAGGTTTTCCCCCTCCAACGGTCACCTAGTATTTTGACCAAGTCAACTTTGATTTGGTCAATGATCATCGGAATTGCGACGTTATAAAATCTATAAATATGTTCCATTTTACAGATGTTGTGACAAGTTTGCTATAATAACAACACTTCAAAAAGGGTTTATCAGTATTCTCGGCTAGAGTACAACTATTAAAAGAGATTGTATTAGGTCTCTTCTCGGTTCGTTTTAATTTTTTTATCGATCAAATTTTAATGGAAACAACTATTAAAAGACATTGTACTAGGGCTAGAGTACATGATGGGAAACGATGACCTATAAATGGGGCCAACGTTGAAAGTTTTTCAAAAAATTTCTGTATGACATCATACATCCTTGATTTTTGAAACCCTCCCATACCGTCAAGGGATGTGTCTAGTCTAACGATGTCAAATTTTGTTGCATACATACACATATTGAAGAAATTTCAACGTTGGCCCCATTCATTTCTCACTATGTGGGGTCATTGCATGACATTTTTTGTGGTTGAATTGGAAGTTCCATGACATTTCAAGAGAGTTCGAGAAAAGATTCTATAGATGAAAAAAATGACATTTGACAATGAGATGCCCATTATGAACGTTGTTGCAAACATGGATGATCTCAAAGATTATGTGTTCGGGACATCATACATACTTGAGTCTTGAAACCCTCCCATATCATCAAGGCATGTGTCAAGTCTAACCATTCCAAATTTCGATGCATACATGCACATATTAAAGAAATTTCAAAGTTGGCCCCATACACTAGTGCTCACTATGCAGGGTCGGTGCATGAAATTTGTGGTGGTTGAATTGGAAGTTCCATGACATTTCAAGAGAGTTCCAACAAATATTCTATGGATGGAAGCAACAACATTTGAAAACTATGAGATGCCCCATTATGGACATTGTTGCAAACATGGATGATCTCAAAGATTATGTGGTTGGGACATCAAACATCCTTGATTCTTGAAATCCTCCCATACCATTAAGGCATGTGTCTATTCTAACCATGTCAAGTTTCGATGCATACATGAACATATTGAAGAAATTTCAATGTTGGCCCCATTCATTGCTCACTATGCAGGGTCGGTGCATGACATTTTTTGGTGATTGAATTGGAAGTTACATGACAGTTCAAGAGAGTTCCAACAAATATTCTACGGATGGAAATAACAACATTTGATAAATATCAGATGCCCCATTATAAATGTTGTTGCAAACATGAACGATCTCAATAACTATGTGGCCGGGACATCAGAAATATTCCTTGAGTCTTGAAACTCTCCCATACCTTCAACGCATGTGTCTAGTCTAAACATGCAAATTTCGATGCATACATGCACGGTTTGAATAAATTTCAACGTTGGCCCCATTCACTGCTCACTATGCGGGGTTGGTGGAAGAAATTTCACTATGATCATTCACCTTCAAGGCAGGCCCCATTTACTATGCTCACTATGAGACAACCATTATATTGAAAGTTGATGCAAACATGTATGATCTCAAATATTATTCGGGTACATCAAACATACATAAGTATCGAAACCCTCCCATACCTTCAAGGAAACTATCTAGTTTAACCATGTCAAATTTCGATGCATACGGGCATAGATTGAAAACATTTCAACATTGGCCCCATTCACTGCTCACTGTGCGGGGTTGGTGGAAGAAATTTGTGATGGGTTTATTTTAAGTTCCATGACAAATTTCAAGATAGCTCCAACACCGATTCTATAGAAGGGAATGATAGATGATGACAATGAGAGGTGCATCATGATGAACATTGATGAAAATGTGAACGATCTCAAAGATTATGTGGAGACATCATACATCCTTGATTATTGAAACCCTCCCATACCGTGAATCCATGTGTCTAGTCTAACCATGTTGAATTTCGACGCATACATGCATAGTTTAAAGAAATTTCAACGTTGTCCCCATTGACTACACACTATGTGGGGTTGGTGCAAGATGAAATTTGTGGTGGGTGAATGAAAATAGTAATAAAAATGATGAGTTGATGACATCGTCCTCTGAAGAATATGTGAGTGAAAATGATGAGCTGAAGACATTTTTCTCACCAACATATGTCCACTTATTCGCAATGACACATCTTTGATATCCTCCAACATTAAATATATCCCCACATCAGCTGGGAGTTTAAACATTTTCAATAAGTTTGAGTCATTCATGCATTCTCCTACCTCATGGAAATTATCTTGTGATCATTCTCACCATTATTCACATAACCCCCACACTATATTCCCCTTAGGTACTCAATAATCCAAATTTAGAAATGACCAAAACTAATGCAACAATGATGGAATAACAAACCTTGGAAGAAAGATAGATGGTTGTAGATAAGCATAGAGGCAAGGAAAATTAGAAAACCTTTAACCCCATGCCCATGAAATAGTCACTTATTAATTATTTAAGAGCTAAGGAAATACTCCACTAGGTTTCCCATAAAGCAATCAATGGTCGGTGCAAGATGACATTGGTGGGTGAATTGAAGCTTCTGTGACATCAAACTGACTTGGTAATTCAATAATCAAACCCTCATTAAGTATTATGCAGTGACATCAAACATCCTATAGTAATGAAACCCTCCCATACCTTAACCCCATGCCTTTAGAAAAAATATAAAACCTTTAACCAAGTATCTAGTCAGTGATAGTTGGAAGAAATTAGAGTGGCATTGTGATGATCCAACTCAATACAAAAGTTTACCTAATTACAACTTGAAAGAACGTTGCCACAAAACTACTCATCCACAAGATAAAATTGTCGTTGAATCGCTCATCCAATGGAGGAGGGAAATAAGACATATCCTTGTGATATTGTGCACCCACTCGAAGAGTAGTACCATGACATATCAAAGATGATCCCCATTATGCCCATTATGAATGTTGTTGCAAACATGGAAGATCTCAAATATTATGTGGTCGGGACATCATACATGCTTGAGTCTTGAAACCCTCCCATACCATCAAGGCATGTGTCTAGTCTAACCATGTCAAATTTCGATGCATACTTTTTTGAAGCATATAAAGTAAATTGTATTGCTCAATTCCCTGGATTTTAGCCTTCGACCATGGAATAGGCCCTACCAACCATCCATGGTGTACTAATACTTGAAATGATAACCATATGTCACTCATGGGTTAAATATTATAGGGCCCTATATATGGAACATTAACCTGATGAGTTAATGTAGTTGTTGCAAGTTTTAGAAATTTACATCACATTATGGAAAAGTATATCAAAATAGTTTATCATACTCTAGATTTAGTTTAGTTAGTTTTGGAAATGAGAGTACATTTAGTCATTTTTTGAGTTAGTTTTGACAATGGGAGTACTTTTTCTAATTTTACTCATTTTACCCATCGGTGCACTAACTCTACCAGTCAACGGCGCAGTGGGAAATCTGGGAACCCCACCAATTCCCCCTCGAGACACCCAAATATACTCAGTTTTCTTCATTCAACCTCATATGGTAGGAGAGATGGGTCCATTCCATGAAATACCTACTTCATTTTTCCCATAGATCTTCTCCTATGGTACATCTCATCATTAGAGAAGGTCTTTGAATTTGGGGTCAAGGATTCTTCATGCCTCGGAGTAGGTCTCACTCTCTAATACTCTACCTTGGATGCTACAACTCTTCCCACAAGTACAACCACAACTCTTCCCACAAGCCTGTGGGCAGAGTTGCATCTACAAATCATGTGAATAAATGTTGATGTTGAAGGGGCTCAAGAACATGTTGAAAATATTAATGTTGAAGCTTGGGATAAGGCTGGGGTGCACGTAAAAAATGCATCTATGGAACTTTATGCTCAAGCATGTGTGGTGTCCACAAATGTTTACATGGAATATTTTTCCCAAGGGCCATTATAAAGGGTGGATTGAGTGTCAATGTTGATATGGGAGCACCCAATGAGGGGATTATTGATATTTTTCCAGAGGGATACCAAATAACATGCTCCATAATTGGGAATTATTCAATGTTGAGTGACGTCCAATATATAGGCTGCCTCAATGGAGAGATTGAGCCAATTTTTGAGATAATGGTCTCCACATGTTAACCAATTGTTCATTAGGTTGAGGATTGCAAGGAAGTCTATTTCTATTGATAATATTACTCATGGTCAAATCTGTTTTAATGATTTTTTTTTTTTTATGTTGGGTTGAATTCATTGTCTAATGAACACCAGCGTAGAACATAGAGGAAGTTCATTGAAATGAATAAATATGACCAGACCCAATTTATCATTGATAATATCTTGATACATGTACGAGGGTATGAGAAATTGTGCATTATTGTGGATATTCCAAGGAAATGTGAGATGGTTAAACCACAACATGTATTATGAGATTTTTCATTACAAATATTTGTAGAGTTTGTTATTGGAATGGAGGTTGATCATTGGTGTTCTCCACATGCCACTAAGCTAGTGTTGAAAGGATACACAATATTTCACCTCGACTAGGATAAAACAACAACATGACATGAGACATGGTTCCTAAACAAAATGTCCACACGAGATACTTCATGACAACATGTTACCCCTCCAAATGTGCACATGCTAAAATCAAGCCCTTTGCATGTCCAACATTTAGAATCGGGTACCACTGATGAGAGGACTACAACATGTGACATAGAGAATATTGTTTGATTGGTGTGTAAGCTAAAACAATCTCATTAGGATGTAGAGTAGATTTCTTAGTTGGAAAATGAGTTGTAGCAGTCTCATTAGTGTGAACAATAGTTGTAACAAAGACATAATTTCAAGTTCATCACTAACCTAAACCTAAAAGAGCACCAAGAAGATATCGTAGAAAGATAACTAATACTAGAGAAATAACATTACTATAATGTTCCTCTATTATTAACTTCATGGATCTTGTCTCATGTTTCCACACCAACTCCTTCAAATTTTGAGCATTGTGTTTTCACAACTCCTTCAAATTTTGACCAATGTATTTTCACAACAAATCCTTCAAATTTCAATTTGTGTGTCATATGCAAGTAAGTTTTAAGATTTTTGAAGGTTTATTACCATTATTGATCAGGTTAAAATTAATTAAGTTTAGGTTATTGTAATGAGACATGGACATAAATTCCATCTCATTTGTAAAATCAATTTTTATTATGAACACGTGTGCTAGTCTTGTTGAGTATTTTCATATAATAAAGCATATAGTCAATAAAGCATATAGTATGTTTCAAAGTAATTATCATATTCCCTCCAATTTTGAACCTCCAAAGAGCTATAGAGAGTTGTAGATGCTACAACTCTTCCCATAGGTTTTTGGGCAGAGTTGCATCTACAAATCATGTGAAGAAATATTGATGTCACAGGGGCTCAAGCACATGTACAAAACATTAGTGTTGAAGCTTGGGATAAGGTTGGGGTGAATGTAAAAAATGAATCTATGGAACTTTATGCTCAAGCACATGTGGGGTCCACAAATTTTGACATAGAATGTTTTTCCCAAGGGCCATCGCAAAGGGTCGGTCGAGTGTCAATGTTGATATGGGAGAACCCAGTGAGGGGTTTATTGATACTTTTCCAAAGGGATACCAAATAACATGATGCATAATTAGGTAGTATTCAATGTTGAGTGAGGTCCAATACATCAACTATATCAATGGAGGAATTGAGTCAATGTTTGATATAATGGTCTCCACACGTTAAACAAATGTTCACTTGGTTGAGGATTGCAAGGTAATTTGTTGCTATTGATAATCTTACTCATGGTCAAATCTGTTTTGATCATTTTTTTTTATGTTGGGTTGAAGTCATTGTCTAATGAACACCAACATAAAACATAGAGGAAGTTCAGTGTGAGGAATAAATATAACCAGACCTAATTTATCATTGATAATATCTTTATCTGTGTGTGAGGGTGTGAGAAATTGTGCATTCTTACGAATATTCCAAGGAAATGGGAGATGGTCAAACCACAACATGTATCATGAACTTTTTCACCACAAGTCTTTGTAGAGTTTGTTAGAGGAATGTAGGTTGATTATTGGTGTTCTCCACATGAAACTAAGCTAATGATGCAATGCTACACAATATTCTACCTCGACAAGAGAAAACAACAACATGATATGAGACATGGTTCCTAAAAAAAATGGCCACACACGATACTTCATGACAACATGTTACCCCTCCAAATGTGAACATGTTGACATCAAGCCCTTAGCATGTCCAACATTTAGAATCGAGTACCAGTTGTGAGAGGAATCCAACTAGTGTCGTAGATAAGATTTCTCAATTCGTGTGTAAGCTAAAACAATCTCATTAGGATGTAGAGTAGATTTCTCAGTTGGAAAATGAGTTGTAGTATTCTCATTAGTGTGAACAATAGGTGTAACAATGACATAATTTCAAGTTAATCCTTAACCTAAACCTAAAAGAGCACCAAGAAGATATAATAGGTAGATAACTAATACTAGAGAAAGAACATTTCTATAATATTCCTTTATTTTTAACTTCATGGAACTTGTTTCATGTTTCCACACCAACTCCTTCAAATTTTGATAGTTATTGATTAGGTTAAAATTAATTAAATTTTTAACAATCTATATTAATATTTCTAAAATTTTTATTTCACTATTAAAAATATGAATGAATAAATAAATTATATTTTTATTTTTCAGACAACATTTTGGTTTTATAAGTTATTGTATTGCGACATCAAAATATATTATAAAAAAAATTAAAAAACTGAAATTTTATTTCGCAACATATATATATAATATAAAATTGTTAATCAAAATTAAAAGGTTTACATTCCCTTCGATGTGCATCTTCACCAAAGGTGAACAAATACTCCTTATAGTGAAATAATCCTCTTTTTTAAACAATGGCTATGGTGGGAAGTTTTTTTTTTGGCTAATTTCTCCCTTCTTCACCAACGAAAATTTGGGAGGCTGGGAGTAATCAGTGAGCACAATGTGAAACGGATGCAGATCGGGATCCTCTTTGCCCTTGTTATTTCTTCAGTGAAAACAGAGAGCACACTGCCAAATGGATGCAGGTTGGTCTGAATCTTCCTTCCCCTCGTTATTTCTTCATCTTGATCTAAAAAAACAAATCAATATCAATTGTTCCCAATTTTAAAGGGTTTAGTCCATGGGATTTGACTTCCCCACAAACCATGGAGAAACCCAATTCTTGATGTAGGGATATCAAGCCCTGCACTAAAAATCCTTTTTAATCTTATGATTTTTAGTCTACATCTACACCTACAGAATAAACACAACACATTTAACTCACATAGGAGACCCATACACAAGAATTTGTGCATGCAAATGTACTTTTTGTGAATCTGTGAAAGGTTATTGAAAAAGCACTGATGTTGGTACTATTGTTGCATTTAAATATGGTAATATTGATAACTGCATGGTACATGATGATGTATATTGTGGACCGATATCCATAAGATATGTACGTGAAGGTTTTGGTTCCTGTCTAGCCATAATTTTATATGAATGGCTCCCTGACTTGACTGATGCATTGCAAATAGTGGTCATAGAGCATAAACTTACCACTTTACTATCACCAGATTTCTTGTCATTACTTGTAGACTTCTTGTCCAACTCCATAACAGTATTTGCATGACTTTTTTTCTCTCCACTGGGCATAGGTTTAGCTTTATCTTCAGCAAAGTTAGAACTACCTTCATGGAGTATTGAAATCGTATCAGGGACAGAAGAATTAACATTATCATTTGCCTATTTTTTAAAAGCTTCAGCTTCACCTTTCACATTTTGGCATGCTGTAGGAGGCTTGTTCTATCCAACAAATCCAATAACAATAAGAAAATTTCAATAAACCCCTTGTTTGTAAGTCTGCAAAGCTAAAGAAAGGACACACTCCAACCCAGTACAACCAATGAACTCAAAAAGAATAAGACCCATGCAATGAAATAATCAACAACTTAAAAAAAAAGAAAAGGAATTTGGTTTCAATCACCACAAGCATATTCAATCATTCCAAACGACATTGTAATTAACATAAGCTTCATTTTTAAAGTTGTTTTATATGAAGAATCACATCCTATTAACATAACAAAAACAAGCTTCACTTGGTAAACAAAAGTAAACCTGAATCACTTCGCTTGGTTGGCTAGTTTGAAAGGGTTTCCAAAATCCAACATTTTTGTCTATCTCACTAGACTGGGTAAAATCAACTGAATATACCGTCTCCAGTGGGAAAATTATTTGTTCCAATCTCAAACGTGAAAGTATCACCAATCTGAGACATAGACTTGGCTTCAAAAATCTCCAAATTCTTTCCCAACCTTTTCCACTTTATCATCCCCCTCACTGGAAACATAAGACAATTTCATGGATTGAACAAGATCACTATTCTCAACAAAACGCCCTTCTATTTTTGGAAGGAGAAAACATCCCTGCAAGTGATTATCGTCTCTATCTATTCTGGGAGATTTATTACCAAGTTATAATGAGATCCCAACTTCTAAATTGATCTCCATTGCCTCGACCTTTCCTTTGTAGTTCCCAAGATCTTATGTTTCTTTCTTAGACACTTCTATAGTCACATTATGAACCTCATGCTCCTATTTTCCTACTTCCCAAACAACATTCCTTTCAGGAATATCTGATTGTGAAACTTTCACAATAGTTTGGTTGGTGCTATGACCTGCAAAACAAAAGCAAGGGTTCTATTTAGATATGCTTCATATAATTAACTTAATCTTTTGGTCACATGCTTTACGATTGAAACTCCATTTTCTAGTGGGCCAATGTCACCAAATACTGGAGTGTCATAAGATTTGAATCTTAGCCAATTTAGTTGCAATAATATAAAACTTTGAGTAGGGAAACTAAAACATTGGACATTTAATACAATAATTAATTTCACATTAACCACTCAGTGGTTAGGTATTGCTCCATTTTCTTCATGTTAAAATCCTCAGAAGAAAACCATTAAACTAGTAGTGCCTTGCATATATACAATTTATTCTTTTATGAACAAGAGTATTCATTTTATGCACCTACCAAAGTGTATCTATATTCTAAACCATAGTCCATAGTCTCCCTACATATCTAAGAAGTTTGATTTCAAATTGAGAAAACATAAAGCATATAATGTTTTACAACAAATACCTGAGTCAGGTATTGACATAGACTATTGCCCATATGAAGAAAATATGCTATCTGTATTCCCTTCATCCTGCACTTTGATACCAACCAAGGTGTTATCTTCTTTAACATTCCTTTCAAACCCCAGATTCATCTGATTAGCATGCTTGTTATAGTCAGACTCTTATGTAACACATGAGTCATTTACTTGCAATGCTTTCTATGATGTACCAGTTATAGGTTGCTCTACTAGCAGTGTAGATTGATTAGGAAATTGAAGGGAGGTGACCCCAAAATTACATCCATCAGTTTCATCCCCAATATGAGAAAGAAGAAGAATGTCTTTTCCTTCTGGGGATGTAGTTTTCACCAGGTTTCAAATGTCTTTTGTTGGTAAATCAGATCTTAATGATGTATCTTTTCTTTAATTTTCTTGATCTTGAGAAGCATTGACAGAAGATAGTTTTTTAAGAGAATGAGACACTTGACTCCCAAATCCTTGCACATCCATAGATTCATTTTGATTCATGTCACTATTAGCTTCCAAGAACTTCTATGAACCATTTTCACCTAAGTTTCTTGTCACATCATGGGAAAGTTTCTCCCCAAGATTTACCAATGAAGCATTCTGATTTTGATCATCTTGAAAGGAAACAGGGCTGAGGGATTCCACACCTTGAGTTTCAAAATTTTTATGCTGCATTACTAGAGTGTTCCCCTTTTCAATGGTTAATTTTAAATCAGATGAAGTATGATTAATGTGGCTAGAAGGTGCATTAGAAGTTGGTATAGAGGACTTGAGCCCTAAACTGGTCATCACCACCTCTGAATATTTAACCTGATTGTCTGACTCATCATCTACAGTTGTGAATCCCTCACTACCAGTTCTAATTAAATTCTCATTTGAACACTTTTCTTCAGTCTTTGGGCCATTTTCTTTATGCTCTTGGGTATTTTCTTGTAAAGACAAACTAGTTTCCAGTAAGTGTTTATCACTTCCCAGTGTGTTTTCCTCACCTCCATTCTTTGCTTGCTCCTCATTACAAGCCTGTGAAAGACTCTTTGGTGAGGCCTCAATGACATGTTTCCCTCCACCATGATCATCACCTTCCTCCAATGAGGAATCTGGAATTCCTTTCATTTCTACTAATAGAATGTCTCTGTAAGAAACATCCTTAGTGTCCCTCTCTGCATTATCCTGATTGATTTCAACCCTTATCAAATGGTTTAGTCCATGGGATTGGAATTCCCCACCAACCATGGAGAAACCCAATTCTTGATGTAGGGCTATCAAGCCCTACACTAAAACTCCTTTTTAATCTTATGATTTTCAGTCTACATTTACACCTGCAATTACATATCATGAGTTATTTGTACTTTTCATTGTTGAAGTGATCTGTTCTATTTTTTTTCTAAGGAAAATCTTGTGGGGAAACCCAAGGGATGCTTCCCCACATTTGTATATGGCACCCCTAGTAGTAACATGTCAGCATAGAATATTTCTCCTCATCCAAGGAGATTCAAACCGGGCACGTGATTGCACGGAACTAGACAAATGCCCAGTAACACTAGTTTCAAAAAATCTCTTGGTTTTGGTTTGGTGTAGTAATTTGAACTAAGGCCATTGCATAAAATGTTTGGGTGCTTTTTTTCCACAATTTTTTGTTTGGAGTAAACTAAGATGATTTAATCTATGTGATTTCTCTAAACTTATATTCGAGATACTGCATTCACTAACTATAGTGTATTCGAATTTGTCAAATTTTCTTTTGTTATTTATTCTTAGTGTTTGATGACTTATTTTTTAATTTTGTTAAACATTTATTTCATTTGATTTATTTGCATTTTCTCTTCACATAATTGGGCATGGTTTCTTCATATTGTTGAATAAGTCTTAGTTGTTGAAGTGTCGATAGATAATGTAACATGCATTTTTATGTTAATTTTAGAAGAATCTTTGTCTAAGATGATGCATTTTTTTTGTTGAGAATTTAATGGACTTCATTCCTTGGGCAATGTTTAATCAACCATAAGCCTATTTGACTCAATAGTATTTAGTCTTGAAATGATGATTTATCTGTGGGATCTCATGTTTGGGTGAGTAAATACTAAAATCCGTGGTAGAACATATTTTCAAACCCTAAGTCAAATCAAACTTCAAATCAGTCTTTTGAGGTCAATTAAACCTTGTTTACCTCACACTTCTTAGGGATTTCAATATGAAATCTTGCATTCTAGTTGCTCCAGATGTGCATGATGGATGGAATGTCCTTAGCAATTCAGACTCATGTATCTACAGTTAGGATTCACTATTTCTTCATTCTTGCAATAATTCTTGTTGGTGGTGGAATCCTCTAATACATAGTGCACATGTTGAGCATAATACAACCAACCGTAATGGTTTATACAAAATCCATCCTTTTGTAACCCTAATGAACTTCAATAGCAAGGAGACCCTCTGAGAACCTTTGTAAATAAAAAGAAAAGTCCATCATATTCCACTAAGAACCTAAGAGAACTTTTCCATATGTGAGTTATTACTATGACCTGTTGGGTTTGAATCTTTTTCTTTTTATCGAGATCCCCACCCATTATCACATAGCGATTTTGGGTAGCGAGATATATGTATTTAAATGGTATTTTGTGTAAATGTGTGCAACAAAGAGAGTTGAAAATGAAACATTGCAAATGGGGAAAGGACCATGTAATGTAGCTAGTTCTACCATGTCCCAATGGTCCAATCCTCTTTATTTAGCAATCTGTGGAGGTTATCATAGGAAAATACTATCACGGAAATATAGCAATATTTTCTCAAATTTTGAAACTTGGATTAAAATATACTTAGAATGCATTAACCCCCATCCTTTGGGTGAGGGAAGAAGCTTAATTGAAGATTCACCTCCTTCCTTTTGGTATAACCCCTTTTATCTCCTTATGCATTAGGCTATCTATATCACCTAAGTAATCTTCCTAGAACAAGTGTACCATTTTCATTATCAGTGTCCCTCGAACTATATAACTCTCATAAAACGTAGATGCAACATCCCCTGGTGAGGAACCCTAGTATCTTACACGTTGACTCCTTCACTTACCAATTTACTAATCACTATGCAATGATAGATAGATAGTTCCTGAAATTGGCTTGGGTATAAAACAATATGAAGCAAATCATCTCTACTATTAGAATTTCACTAATTCTCATGTACCTCTAGTCACTTCATTCATGCATTAACTTAAGGAGGTATTTGACTTGCCAAGAAAATCAAAATTATCAATACATTTCATGGGATAAAAGAAGGAAAGGTTAAGGTAACTACACAATCTTAGCAAGATACAGATTCAGATAAATGGCTTAGGTAGGTTTGAATCGTGATCAAATTGAATCTACTATATAGTAACAATCCCATTTCTAGTGTCAACCCTATTAGGCTCGGTAAGGTATAATTTAGAAGGAAGAGATTTTAGATGCCCTTTGCCTTGAATCATGGTTATCTTCCAAAGAAAAATGTGTAGAGGCACATGCACAATATCAGGCTCACAAGACCATAGATGTAGCTCACCTAGTCTAAGATTACTAGATGCCAATCCATTTTCAGTTGTGAGTTTGAAGCCCTTATGTTTGTGGAAAAAAGTCACACATCAAAAATATTTGAGATTTTACAAGGAAAGCACTTCAAGATATTTTAAATTTTACAAGGAAAGGACTTCAATCTCCTTTAAGGAAATTGTACTTATACCCCCAACAAACAAATCCTGGCTTGCCTATCTTTTTTATATAAACAAAGAGTAATAAGCAGAGTTACATTATTGTTGGTGGTGGTTTGTAGATTTTGAAATTTTGACTGGAATATGTACTATAAAAAAACATTGCAAAACGTTTCATAATAATCTAGTGCCTTACTATTTCCTTTAAGTGGCCACATAGGAGATTTTGATGAAAAGTGCACTGCTCCCATTGATCTTCCTTCAAATAGTGTCTGCCCACTTATTGTTTGCATAGCTCCAAAGAACAAGAAAAATGAACAAATGAACAAATTCCTCATAAAAAAGACATTTGTAAAAACTACGGATTAAACTAAATTTCAGGGTTGCAGAATAGTAAAATAACAGTTGTGATTTCCAATGCAAGTTTATCAACTGAAGAATTGAAATGGGACATGAGAAAAATGAAATAACATAATGAATGGACTACAATTTTCCTCCTGTATTCAACAGGCGCCACTAACATAGAACATGAAGTTCATTAAGACTTGAAAATGGATCCCCTTAATCAATTTTAGTTTTACTTCATAAATATGTTTATACAACTTTAGGGCTTGCTTGGTGATTTCCCAACTGCTTCATTTCTGAATATTATTTTCCTCAACAAAAGTCCTTGAATAAAATCTTTTAACAACAATTTAAATGGAACATTATCTCTCTTTTCTGGCGTAATTTTAACAACTTATTACACATCCATGTCATAATTACATCAGTAAAATTCATTAATTACATCAACACGGGTTAGAAAAGTCAAACTGTTGAAGATAATAGGCCTTTTGGAAAAAGCCCAGCGTGTGAAGAAAAACTACAGCGCGGGATTGCATGCCACTTTTGGAGGCCTTACTAAACTCCAAATTGGGCTCATGATAGCGCATTGGAAATATCTCTTTGTCTTCTACACAATGGACCCCTCAAGCACTGAAAATGATCAAGTATAGCCCCTAAAAAATCAATTCTCCCAAGACTACTCCAAAAGAGAAACGTACTCTTACAAGTGACTTTTGGAGGGTTTCCCATGCTCCAAATTAGGATCTAGATAGCTCATTAGAAGGATGCTGATGTCTAGTTATCCTTTGACTCATAAATAAAGTCATTTGGACAATACATGACTAATAACAATGAGTTTTCCCAAGACTACTCCATAAGTTCAACAACTCTCCCATAGCAACTGTATTTTGGGCATTTATCTGAAATAATAACACCTATGTATAAAATGAAGGAAATTTTTGTTCCTTGGTATATTATTGACAAAAAACTCTTTATCTTTTTCCCAATTCATCTTCCTTATTTCAAAAACAAATTTTGAAGTAAGACTAACCCTATGTGTGGCAAATGATTTGTCTCTTGAATGATCTCTTGAGAAATGGTGAAGACATGTTGTCATGTGCTGAAGTAGGCTCATAAATGATAATATGACCTCCCTTTTTATAGGGATTATTATTTCCTTCCATGAGTATCAATTGGCAAGCAAACCCTAGTGGACAAGAAGAGAGAAAACAAAGCTTTTTAGGGGGCAGGGGATAGGAATTTGGTAACTTTAGATGATAGAATGAGGTGGTTACGGAGTAGGGATGACTGGAGGAAAAATTTATGATGTGGGGAGGGATGTTAGGAACCTTATGGAAGTGGAGGGAGGTTTAAAGGATGAGGTAATAGGGCTAGGGAATTTTTACACAGGCTTATACTCTTGGCTTCCCAAAAACAAAGTGACTAGAGGAAAAACACGATTTTTTTGAAAATGTATGGCCCTAAACTTATGAGGAAATGGTGGATGATGAGTGAGAGATTATTTATAAATGAAATGAATGACATAAATGAACAATGATGGTCTTTCATATCTTGTGAAGTTGATTTCTTTTCATAGTAGTGCGGTGGCCCACACTATGCCTTTCTCACTTTTTCTTTGGAAACCATGTGAAGTATAATAAACTAGAGAGACAAGTGATGTAAATATCCGTAGCACATGAAATTAATTTATTTTACAACATCTCTAGGAGAGGTGCTAAGAGCCTTTTTTCAACTTTGAATTTTCACTATGCCCCATGAGCAATCTACTTTAGGGTCTTTTTGAAAATATTTTTGCAAGAAAAACATTCTTTTCAACTGACAATTCATCATATAGATAACAATCAACATCCTGACTACCCTATAAAATTATAGGGTCATAACACCCTGGAAAAGACGTATCAATACTCCTTTAGAAGGTCGAATATCCTCATGGTTTGATTCTTAGTCCAGTAGTCACCAATGTGAACCATTTTTGGTCCACCATCATTTGTTATGTCGACTTATTTGAAGTTTATTTCTACATCCATCCATTTTGGTGGCTTAGATTCATCTAATTTACACTTTTCTTGATGGACTTCATTGTAAGAAGGTGGGAATTTGACTTGGTCTGAGAATTCATGGTTATCATGCTTTAATAAATTCAATACATATTTTACTTGTTTGTCCATCTCTCAGTGGTCCTTTCTTCATCTCAATCTTTTTCTAAGAAAACTTTCATTTTCCATGTGAATTCGACATGCGGTATGAATCCTTTAATTACGGCATGCTATGAAATTACAAGTCGAGGTCAACCCTATGTCAACCTATGCTTTCCCTTTTTGTCTATTTTATTTTGGTGCCTTGTTGTTTAATGCAATCTCTTATTTCTTTGATTGCGTTAGTCAAGTTGGTTTCCGTAGGGTTAAAAGAAAAATATTTGATGAAGTTTTCTCTGAGGTCCTTCTAGGTGAAGGTTTCTCTATGTGCTTATTCTCTTTTATAACATTTATAAGGGAGATCATCCAATGTATTAGAAAACAAGTGAGGCCAAACCTTTTTTCCCTGTACTAGATTTTTCTCCATTTCTCTCAAAGTCTTTGACATGGGTGAGAGGATCAAATCCTAGTTTAAATTTGGGAATATTTGTTTTGGTTGATATCTTCTTCCCCATGAAATGTTTGGTGAAGTATTTAGTCGCGACAATCCATGTCTATAGTGGGGATGCATTTGTATCCCACCATCTCATAAATTATCTTGCGAATGACTGCACCAATCTCTATAATTGACCATGTTCTCCCACTATCTTAGATACCTCATCAAGATGCATCGATGGGGACTCTCTTTCCTTGAATCATAATGGTTTGGTTAAGGTTGACTTAAATTTGGTGGGTATTAGAGTCGGATTATGTTTATTTTTTTTCTCATATATAAAAGGTACCACATGAACTGAGAAGCGCAATTGAAACTTATCTCGAGGGATGGATTTGATTGACCAACATTATTTGGATTTTGATTCGTAGTTTTTTGTCTACCACTTTTATATTTTAGTGTCTTAGTTTTGGTGTATGACTCGATATAATTGGCCTCTTGGTCCTCTTCCAAAGGTTTTGTCGATGCAATTGCAGGAGATACTCCAACAAATGGATTTTAGGTTGATGAAATGATATCTTAGGGGCCCCAATGCAACTGACGGTTCGTTCATCTGAGTCCCGGTTTGAGTTTTATCATGAGTTGCAACTCGCCTCCTCAAGCCATTTAGGGACATGTGGTCAATTTTTTCTGGGGGCATAAAATCCAAACCGAGTAGCATAAAAGACTTTTGTAAGCTACCACAAGTCTATTTGGCCAAGGCCCATGTGACTACACTAGCCAAAAAGACCCAACACTTTGTTCTTTAAAATCGATCTCCTCTTCAGAAATTGCACTATGCCTCATTGACCAGAATCCTAGTGTTGGAGATAATCCAACAATTTTTTTTTGGTTGATGGAATGATAGCGTAGGAGCCCCAAAAGCTAAAACTTGGTGCTCCAGATCCAATGCAACTGACGGTTCATGCATCCGAATAGCGGTTTGAATTTTATCAATAGTTGAAACTTGCATCCTGAAGCCATTCAAGGACATGTGGCCAATTTGGTTCGAGGGCATAAAATCCAAACCAAGCAGCATAATGTTGTTCCGTAAGCTCCCGCATGTATGTTTGGCCAAGGCTCATGTGACTACACTAGAAAAAAATGATCAACATAGTGTTCTTGAAAATCGAGCTCATCTTCAGAAATTGCACTATGCCTCATTGACCAAAACCCTAGTGACGAAGCTACTCCAACAAATGGATTTTTGGTCAATGGAATGATAGCTTAGGGGCCCCACTAGCTGAAACCCAATTCTCTTAATCCAATGCAACTAACGGTTCATGCATCTGTGTCTCGGTTTGATTTTTACCATGAGTTGCAACTCGCCTCCTCAAGCCATTTAGGCAAATGTGGTCAATTTGTTCTAGGGGAATAAAATTCAAACCGAGTATCATAACATACTTCCATAAGCTCCCACAAGTCTATTTGGCCAAGGTTCACATGACTACACTAGCCAAAAAGACCAGACACAATGTTCTTTAAACGCGACCTCCTCTTCATAAATTGCACTATGCCTCATTGAACATAATCCTAGTGTTGGAGATACTCCAACAAATTGTTTTCCGGTCGATGGAATGATAGCTTAGGAGCCCCAATAGCTAAAACCTGGTGCTCTGGATCCAATGCAACTAACAGTTTGTGCATACAAGTCTCGGTTTGATCTTTATCGATAGTTGAAACTCGCCTCCTCAAGTCATTCAAGGACATGTGGCCAATTTGGTCTGAGGGCATAAAATACAAACCGAGTAGCATAATGTTGTTCTGTAATCTCCTACATGTATGTTTGGCCAAGGCCCATGTGACTACACGAAAAAAAATTATCGACATAGTGTTCTTCAAAATCGAGGTCATCTATAGAAATTGCATTATGCCTCATTGACCAAAACCTTAGTGAGGAAGATACTCCAAAAAATGGATTTTCAGTCAAAGGAATGATACCTTACAGGCCCCACTAGCTGAAGCCCAATGCTCCTACTCCAATGCAACTGACGGTTTGTGCATTGGAGTCCCAGTTTGAGTTTTATCGCAATTTGAAACTCGCTTCCTCAAGCCATTTAAGGACATGTGGTCAATTTGGTCTGGGGGAATACAATCCAAATCGAGTAGCATAGCAGAATTTCGTAATCTCCCAAAAATCTATTTGGCCAAGGCCCACATGATTACACTAGCCAAAAAGACCTGACACAAAGTTCTTTAAAATTGACCTCGTCTTTAGAAATTGCACTATGCCTCATTGACCAAAATCCTAGTGTTGGAGATACTCCAACAAGTTGTTTTTATGTTGATGGAATGATAGCGTAGGAACCCCAATAGCTTAAACCTGGTGCTCCAGATCCAATACAACTGACGGTTTGTGCATCTGAGTCCCAGTTTGAGTTTTATCAATAGTTGCAACTCGCCTCCTCAATCCATTCAAGGACATGTGGCCAATTTGGTCTGAGGGCATAAAATCCAAACCGAGAAGCATAATATTGTTTCGTAATCTCCTGCATGTATGTTTGGCCAAGGCCCATGCGACTACACTAGAAAAAAATGCTCGACATAGTGTTCTTGAAAATTGAGCTCATCTTTAGAAATTGCACTATGCCTCATTGACCAAAACCCTAGTGACGAAGATACTCCAACTAATTGTTTTTTTGGTCAATGAAATGATAGCTTAGGGGCTCGACTAGTTGAAACCTAGTGCTTTTAATCCAATGCAATTAACGGTTCATGCATGTGAGTCCTGGTTTGAGTTTTATTGCGAGTTACAACTTGCCTCCTCAAGCAATTTAGGGACATGTGGTCAATTTGGTCTGGGGGCATAAAATCCAAACCAAGTAGCATAATAGACTTTCATAAGATCCCACAAGTCTATTTTTCCAAGGCCCACATGACTACACTAGCCAAAAATACTTGACACATTGTTCTTTAAAATCGAACTCCTCTTCAGAAATTGCACTATGCCTTATTGACCATAATCCTAGTGTTGGAGATACTCTAACAAACTATTTTCCGGTCGATGGAATGATAACGTAGGAGCCCCAATAGCTTAAACATGGTGCTCTGGATCCAATACAACTGATGGTTCGTGCATCTGATTGATGGTTTGATTTTTATCGATAGTTGCAACTCGCCTCCTCAAGCCATTCAAGGACATGTGGCCAATTTGGTACGAGGGCATAAAATCCAAACTGAGCATCATAATGTTGTTTTGTAAGCTCCTCCATGTATTTTTGGCCAAGGCCCATGCGACTACACTAGAAAAAAATGCTCGACATAATGTTCTTGAAAATCGATCTCATCTTCAGAAATTGCACTATGCCTCATTGACCAAAACCCTAGTGATGGAGATACTCCAACAAATGGATTTTTGGTCGACGAAATGATAGCTTAGGGGCCCCACTAGCTGAAACTCATTTCTCTTAATCCAATTCAACTGGTTTTTTGTGCATCTGAGTCCCAGTTTGAGTTTTATCGCGAGTTGCAACTCGCCTCCTCAAGCCATTTAGGGACATATGGTCAATTTGGTCTAGGGGAATAAAATCCAAACCGAGTAGCATAACAAACTTTCATAAGCTCCTACAAGTCTATTTGTTCAAGGCCCACATGACTACACTAGCCATAAACACCCGACACAATGTTCTTTAAAATTGACCTCCTCTTCAGAAATTGCACTATGCCTCATTGACCAAAACCCTAGTGATGAAGATACTCCAAGAAATGGATTTTCGATGGAAGAAATGATATATTAGGGGCCCCACTAGCTGAAACCCAATTCTCTTAATCCAATGCAACTGACAGTTCATGCATCAGAGTCCTGGTTTGATTTTTATCGCGATTTGCAACTCACCTCCTCAAGCCATTTAGGGACATGTGGTCAATTTTGTCCGGGGGCCTAAAATCCAAACCGAGTAGCATAACAAAGTTTTGTAAGCTACCGCAAGTCTATCTGGCCAAGGCCCACATGACTGCACTATCCATAAACACCCGACACAATGTTCTTTAAAATCAACCTCCTCTTCAAAAATTGCACTATGGCTCATTTACCAAAATTCTAGTGTTGTATATACTCCAACAAATTGTTTTTCGATCGATCGAATGATAGCGTAGGAGCCCCAATAGCTGAAACCTGGTGCTCTGGATCCAATGAAACTAACGGTTTGTGCATCTAAGTCCTGGTTTGATTTTTATCCATAGTTGCAACTTTCCTCCTCAAGCCATTCAAGGACATGTGGACAATTTGGTCTGAGGGCATAAAATCCAAACCGAGCAGCATAATGTTGTTCCATAAGCACCTGCATGTATGTTTGGCCAAGGCCCATGTGACGAAACTAGAAAAAAATGCTCAACAGAGTGTTCTTGAAAATCTTGTTCATTCTTTGATTGGAATGCAATCATTAGGTCCCCATGAAGCCTTGATATTCTTCAACAAGACACAATTCCTAGGCATAAAATCCAACTAAATCATCATGGTTGGTGTTCTGTCTACATGTGCATATTTATTAGCTCTGGAAAAAGGTAAGCATATCCATGGAATGAAAAGATTGTTGGTTATTCCTAGACTCGCCATTCCCATGAAATCAAAACATTCTTCAATGAAATGTAGGTTATGCTAGGAATAAAACCCAACTCAATCACCATGGTTAGTGTGATACCCACATTTATGGATTAATTAGCTCTGGAAAATGGTAATTAGATACATGGTTATCCAATACAAATAGTATTTGAATTTAATGTTGTTGTCGACAATGGTCTTATAGAAATCTAAAGCAATTATTTTTTGTTCGAATACATTAGTAAACCATTGTTTGGAATTAAATGTAGCAATCACTTACTCCATGGTGACTTGGTGAGGTTCCTCAACTTGTCAATGACATGAGCCTTGCTAAGAACCAAATAAAATATTCCAAAACCATAATCAAACATAATTCATGCAACATCTTGCATCCATGGTTATTCCCTTTACATACAACAAAATAAATGTATGACTCTAGAATAGAGGAGAGTCAAGGTGACATCCAACTTCTAACTGTCAAGCATAATGAGCATTTAGAGAAAACATGGATAAGAATTAATGCATAATGTCATGAATTATATCAAAGGTTATCCTTTTGACAAGTGAATAATGTTATGAATGTTATAAACTAAGATCATTTAGATCCATGGTCATCATGAATGTTATCAATGAAGATCTGATGATGAAACTATATTTTACTCATTTATATCATATTGCAATATTTATTTTCTCCTGTCTGACTAAATGTTGGCACCTACTTGAAACTTGTCCTCCTTCCTATGCTAGTCATGTTTGGCCTTGTATTTTGCTAGACTCTTCAACAACATATCTTTCATGATCATACATATGGATGGATTTGTTGGAATTGGTGGCCTAGAAGGCAAATATATGTCACTGTGTTTGTTACTCCCTTCTTGTGTTTGATCACTAGATGAAATTTTTGTAGGAAACCCCTTCTAACAATAGTGTCTTGTTTTGTTGGGGCATGCTTTGTGCCTACAAATATTGTAGAGGTTGACAATTGATATGAATTATTATTTCATTTCCCATGATATCATGCTTCCATTTCTTAACCACTTGCACCAATTTCCAAATCCCTTTGTCATAAGTGAAATAATTCAAAGTGGAAGCTTAGACCTTTTGTTGATTGATAACGTATTGATTTTCCTCTTTTCAACATGGTTCCCATTGCAAAGGGTGATGCATTAACTTAACTCAAATGGTTGTATCAAGTTTTTAAGTGGAAATATTGGTGCATTGTCGATTTTATGCTTTAACTTATCAAAATAATATTGTTGTGATTCTTCCCAAGGGAAAATATGTATTTTTTAGGTCAACGCATGGAGTTGGGTTAATATTTTGGAGAAATAAGCAACGAACTTCCTCATTTACTGGGTTTCAACAACAAATCTTCCTACCTCATGCAGATTCCTTTGTGTAGGCCATATATTATTGTGTCTACTTTGCTTTGATTAATATTGAGTTCACACCCTCCCACTACATAATCCAAATATATATATTTTTTTGTAAGTAAGTATAATGTATTATATTAAAATCCTCTCATAAGCAGAGTAGCAAAGAAAAATACATGGTGTTGAGTATAAGACGAGGGACTGCCCCAACAGAGGGGAAACCAGTCCCTGAGCTCAAAATTATCAAGCTGTTCAATTGTTCTATTGCCTATAGAAGTCATACTATTTGTACTTAAACACTTGACAAAAACCAGCAGGGAATAGACATTAAAAACATCGGTCATCTGCAACTTAACTTATAAGCTAGACATACGGAGAATAATCGGGCCGCATGGGCTGGATGTCTTCTGTCCATGGCTCCTCCTCTATGAAAGTGATATGTTCGGCCCAAGTCTTGTCAGCTTCCCCTTTGTCCATTGTGTTAACCACTTTGCTGCCTAAAGTTGCGCCCATATCTGTATCCTTCGTTGCGCCCATATCTGTATCTTCCTGAGGTGCACTCGGTTCCTGGACTGGAGAGTCCTCGGTCTGTCTAGGGATCAGTGAGTCCTACAGGGAGGCAATGGTACTGAGGAAGAGGTCGACCTTGACATCCATTTCCTGGAGACGGAAGTTGAGGTCTTCCACGCCCTGGAAAATGCCAAACACCAAATCATAAAGTGTCACCATACTATCCCAAAGCTGCTATGGAGTGGAAGCATCCCGGGGAAGAGGTCCAGCACCTCGAGAAGTCTTATGAGGATTCGGCTCGGGGTGTGGTGGAGGCATCGGAGGGTCGTCAGGTTGACGAGGGGGGGGAGTAGCAGCATAGGGTACCAGCGCCCATGAAGGGGAGTGAGCATGCTCCATGCGACGCGAGGTAAAAGAGAGGTGGCCGGAATGACTACGAGAGGATTAGCTGCGAGAGGAAGAGCTCAAAGAAGAAGAAACAGAGCGTGAACTGGAGGGACGCCGAGGCTTCCAGGGCGAGCCTCGTCTTGGCCTGCCCCAAAGGTGCGTCATGGTGCAACAACGTCTGTATTCAAAGGTGAAATGGTGCACTCTGTGGGAGCACAAGAGATCAGAGGAAACAGAGCCGAGAGTGAGCTGGTGCCAGTGCAGAGCTCGCTCTGCTAGCAACTAGCTGCAACAAACA
>JZKD02S2324712.1:276300-300335 GCA_000966675.3 Picea glauca | reverse complement strand
AAGCTTACTGGTAGATTTCCTCCCTCTTTTCTTTTCTTCTTTCTGAACTTTGCTTGGGGTTTTAGATTGACTGGTTTGAACACCCAGGGCTTTGCTAGCTCTAGCCGAGGACCCTACTGACGAGTTGAGGAATACTTTGTGTACTTTTCTCAGCTGATCTCTTGGGATGGTGTAGAGATTTTGATGTCAGTAAGCGTGCTCAAGGTGTTCTAGGTCTACTCCGGCCAATTCTTGTTCTTCTAGCTCCATTTCTTCATCGCTGTCATCTGTTTCTGGCTGGTCTAACTGTTCCTGAGTCAGACTCGGGTGGAGAGAAGAGGGCTCATTGTTTTGGGGGGCGTGGCCTTTCATCTGGTTCGCGGCTTGGGGTGTGCTATGCAGGGGAGGGGAGTGTGGCTCAATTTGTTGGAGAGGGGGCTGCTGGGTGGTATTATTTAGGGGATTTTTAGGTTGATCTTGCAAGATAGCTAATTTATTACTAGTGGAGGGGTCCTTACTTACCTGGGATGGCTGCTTCCTGGTACCTTGACGTCGTCATCCTGCCGGTTGAACGAAGCCCTCCTTGTCTTTGTCGGTGTCTGGGGCAGCCTCCTTGTGAACCGTATTGAGTGGGCATTCCCGGAATAAATGGCCGTGTTCATGACATTTTCTGATAATCCAAATATATTGAGGCCTTAGACAAATTCATATTTATTCCAATTCATCAAAAGTTGATTTTGTTTTAGAGTTTCAAGCACTTTCTACAAATGAAAAAATTGCTCATCCCAAGAGTTTTACTAAACACAAGATTGTCATCCAAGTACACTATGGAAACATAAACAATGAAAGTGCATAAGACATTATTCACTGTGCACATTAAAGTAGCCAGTGCATTGCAAACATGAATTGTATCACCAACCATTCATAGAGTTTGATGCCCAATAAGGACAAAATTCTTCTTCATCCACAAGGATCACCAAGTATCATTTTCTTAAAAACTTTAACTGTGTAAGGCTCCAAATCGATCCTCAAAATCTCATTTTTTAATCCTCCTTGGGTTTCAAATTTATAATAATAAAACTTAGACTCAATTCAATATAATATGGAATTAGCTCTTGGGCTACTTCCCAAACCATATAACCATGGGCTACTTCAATAATGAAAATTGATTTTCTTCATTTCGAGAGCTCTCATACTCCTCTATATTTGCACAAGCAAATATATCTCCAAGAAAAATTTGTCTTTCACCCTGAAAAACACATTCAACAGTTAATAAGAATTCATAAAACATACTATATTTCTCATCTCTTTTCTCTTTAACTCTGCTCAAAGTTTTCTTTGATTTTTCATCCTTTTGATGTGCATATGACATGTCAATCTTGTCATATCCTCCTTCATGATGTCTTGTCTTGGAAAAGTCTTCTTTGTCTTCACATTGTTTTGAATGTTGTCTAATTTCTAAATTATGTTCTTTGTTCTTCTCTTTGCCTTTCCTTCCTTGCATATTTCTTTTCATTCTTCCTTTTTTTTTCTTACAAATCTGTAAGACACTAACTTTATTTTTCCATTCCTCATACTTTTCCATCCAAATCTACCAACTTCTCATTTTAGAAGCTAAGTTTCTCTTTGTTTATGTACAAGAAACAAAATCACCATATATAACAGACTTTTCGTTCAACTGTAAAGTCCCTTTTACAACAGTAAAAATTATTGTTACCACCATGAATATCACATTCCATTGAACCCCTTTTCTTCTTACTGCAAATGAATATAAGTTCACTAAAGTGTCTTTTCCTTCATCCTCTGAGATTGCTTGTCTCTTTTCAGTTTTCTAATCACATCTACCATTTCTCTTTTTGCAATTTGTACAAATAAATGTATCTTCAATTTCATGTTGTACATCAGCCTCTACCAACTTATCCTTAGGTTCTTTACTGTCCTCTTTTCCTTTCCACTTCATAGTCTTTACTGGACTAGTTGTACCTCCTTGGACTAAATTATCCTTATGAATCTTTGTTCTACCATCTTCCATAATGAAACCTTTACTAAGAGTCCTTTCCATTAGTGCTCCTTTATGTTCTTTGAAGACAATTTCCTTCCCATTAACTATCAATATAAGTTCATAATCATTGAATAAATTTTGAAGAGATAATCCCATTACCTCAAGTGTTTGCACTGTATATATACCCTTGTTTGATCCTGACATAAGGCTATCTTCATGCCTCTTTTCTATTCCTTATTTTGCAATATGCAATTTCCTTTTGTCTTCAGACTGTCTGCCATATTTTTGCCAAGTCCTTCTGGCTTTATCATCTTCAACTTCCATAGTAGTCTTCAATAATTGTCCATCTTCAGTGTCTTTGAACACATGTTCAATTAAGAACTGTTCTATTACATACATCTCTTCTAACAACTTACATATGGACTAGGGTTTCATGTGGAGTTCTCACCTTCTTGCTACATGGATTTTAAGCATACTTCTTAAGCTTGTGATGGAGCGCCCTAGGGTTTTATGGTTGATTTGGCATGGTTTTGGCACTTATTGTCATTTATTCATGATCTATGAGGAGTTCTACACAGGATTTGAAAATTTACTCAATCAAATTCCTGAGGACACTAGCTTAAAGGATGGTGTCATCGTCCTTCTTCAATACACAAAAGCCTTTGAGGGGAAATTTGCATTTATGTTAAGGGACAATTCCCCAAATATCCTTGTAGGAGCACAAGAGCATGCTTCTAATATTGAAGTGAATATTCTAGCTTCTCAAAATATTACCAAGCCTAAAACTTTACATAATGAACCTGCTCAAAATTCTATGACACTTTTGGCCCAAAGAATTGAGCAAATAGTAACCGACTTCTCATAGAATCAAAGTCTCATAGAGAGATTTTATCCCATAAATCAGATATTTTTTTTGAAGATACTTTCAAAGGAAAATGATTAGGATTGTCATATACATATGCATGTGACAACGACCCTTTAGATGCTTCGAGGGTTCACCTAAAGAAGGGTTAAGAAACATAAAATTTCAATGTTGGACCGACCTTTAATGATTACCTATGTTTGGTTCAAATTGAAGTTATACTTTTGAATTGGAAGAGAAATTTAGGGCCAACCCCTTGAGGAAGGTTATGTGCTTGTGTTGAATCTCTTACGCCCATGTGTAAATGGATAATGGTTCTTTGTTTTCTTAATTGGTAAAGAAGGTAATTCCTTGGACGGTTTTGTGGGATCTTGATTGTGATACGACGTTATCTCATTTTGAAGCCCAAATTCCCACCAGGGATGATTTTAAGGATGGAAATTTATATTAAAATGTAGAAACATGGGCTAATATTACTAGTCCTTAATATGCAAAATGTAAAATGTTTGGCTATAGTTTTGTAAATTTATTCAAATTTCTAAGGATTTTATATACTTTCTATAAAATTTTGACGATTTTTAAGGTAATATAATTTTATTCTATGGAATTTGGGCAAATCGTTTTTAGAAAAAATTGAAATTGTCAATCTTATTTTGGGAAAATCCATGGAAAATTAGCCCATTTGTGAAATTTAGCCCCTAAAATCATATATGATTCCCACATTTGAAGGAAGATGTTGGGTTTTTCTTACACGCTTGGTGAAGGAAACCCTAGCCCACTTGAAGAACAGTTGAAGATTGTATAACTGATTTTGAGCAGAAAAGAGAGCATTGAAGGGCCTTTAGAGTCTAGATGTTGCACCAAAGCCCCTATTTTCCCCTCATTTGAGAAAATTTTATTGAAGCATCTTGTGTTATACTTAGGTGCATTTTTTGGAGATTGATCTAGTGGATGTTTTCTCTTTATTTTTGGTGGATGTTTCATGAAAATGGGTTTTCTTAATGCTATGTGCCTTATCTTAAGCGTTTTCATTATGTTGCATGTGATGTTTCTTGGGATATCTTGGTGAATGATCTCTTAGAGTAATAGTTTCATGTTAACATTGTCTCCTTGAACAATCTTGAAACCCTAAGGAAGGATTGAGAGTGATCATCCCCTTCCCTTGTTTTATTCATCTTAACTCATTGAAGCATTCAAGGTTTTCCTTAATGGATAGGAGTGGCTATCCCTTTAAGGATTTTCTTGTCTAGGGTTTAGTTCTAGGGGTTAGAAGTGGTTATCCCCCTAGGGTTTAAAACATGTTTTTCTTGATATTGTTCTAGTAGCTCTTGAAGGGATAGGAAGACACCTATTGTTTATGAGGGGATAAACTCTAGGGTTTTCTCCCCTAGGAGGTTGACCTAGGATATTGAGGTGATAATCCTATGATATACTTTCAAGTCTTATTTTTCCCTCGGTCTCCATTGAAGAGCTACATTAACTCCATATTCCCAATGAAAAGACATTGATCTTGAGACCTCCAAGTACTTTCTTCAATAGTTTAAATCTACCCAAACACTTTTTTCTCGGACTTCACTCTCCACATTGAGATTCCTTGCCCTAAGTCCTCGCAATATTAATTGAGGGAAACCCCCTTTAGTTGGAGGAAATTTGGCTTGAAGTGAAATAGGGTTGGTGAGGTGACAGGGGCCTTCCCTCTAGGTTACACATGATTACAGTTGAGCTTTCAAACTTTAGCTCAATAATTGTGAGTTCGTGTGATAACACACCCGAGACATATCCTAGTGATCCTAAACCTCATTAGACAAGACCCCCTTTACAATTGGAATTTAGTACTCCTCCTCAACCAACCTTTCCTAAGACCAACGATATAGATTTAAATATTGATATGGATAGTATCTTAACACAATTTAATGTACATGTCCCTCATAGTATTGATATTGAATTTTGTTTAAAAATACCTACAACACAGTCTCTATTGCAAAGTCTTGGAGTGTCTCTCCCATAGAAACCACGTTAGAGATGACACCTCTTCACGTCTTTATTGCCACATCCAGGACGTCTCTCTTGCCACCTCCAAGACGTCGGTCTTGCCACCTCCAAGAGTGTCGCTCCCTTAACAACCACGTCAGATATGATACCTCTTAAGGTCTCTCTTTCCACCTTCAAGACATCTCTCTTGCCACCTCCAAGACGTTTCTCTTGCCACCTCCAATATGTCTCTCTTTCCACCTCCAAGACGACGCTCTTTCCACCTCCAAGACATCTCTCTTTCCACCTCCGAGACGTCACTCTTTCCACCTCTGAGACGTCTCTCTTGCCACCTCCAAAACATCTCTCTTTCCACCTCCAAGACGTCGATCTTACGATGACCATATGGGGTTTGGAAAGTCAAATCTGAGATGACATGTGTCCGCATGAAACGTCACAATAAATACAATATCTATGTCATCGGAAAAGCGATGTTTGAGGAGGTCTACTATTTGTTGTTCTCGAAACAATATAAAGTGGCAATTGAGTCAAACACACGGTCGAAATTTGACCCAAATGTAATAGTGAATCCATTTTCACAAGAGTCTTAAGTGATTTTCTTTACCACTCCTCTATAAACATTTACTAAAACAACATTAATAATGACCCTTCATTATAAACAGTTAATAAAAACCGACATTTAATAATGGACATTATTATAAACATTTAATGATAAGCGAACATTAATAATGCTTATACAAACATTAATAATAATCGCTCATCATAACAGTTGATTAAATAGAAATTAATGATGAACATTATTAAGAGCATTAATAATAACATTAATAAATGCTTATGCAACCATTAAAATAACCATTCATTTAAACATTTAATCAAAGGAAAAATTTAAAGCTGAGAATTTATTACAAGATTACATTAATGATGAACGTTATTATAAGCTTTCATAATAACATTAATAAAGAAAGGACATACAAAACAAAAATGCAGAGGTAGCATGCCCCTATGTTGGGCATTTTTTTTTTCTCACATGTAGGTTTTATTTAGTGCCTTATATTTTGAGGAGTGTGATGTTGGGGATTCCATTGTTGACACTAGTAGTAAGGGGCATGTGGTAGAACCTCATCGGGACTATGATCAGGAGTCATGACACTAGATAGGACAATTGAGAGATAGTGAGGACATGATCATGGCAGCCACTCGATGCATTGATGATACACATGCATTAGTGGGAGGTTATTGTTGGAGGGCCTCGATGTCACATGATAGTTCAGATAGGGGATTGGCCATTGATGACTTCCATCAACTCATGGAGAGAGTGACTGTGATGAGGGTCGACTACCAACAGTTCTTGATGGATAGAGATTACCTATTGGATATTGGCAAGATGTATCGCACGGCACTGAGGGAGCAGGAGCTTGAGGTGGACCGACTCACTCATGAGTTGGTGAACACACGAGGATTCTTGGAAAGCACACAGACAACCCTTCAAGAATCAGAGTCCATATTATATGAGCTCCTTGAGGAGACTGGTCAGAGATACACTATATCTATCTCAGAAGAGAGCCAGATATGTTCCTCAGTTACATTGCTGGAGGATATCTGGGTGTCACAGGGGCAAACATTCATGGGTAGTTATGAGACAATCGGTCATACACATACACATGAGGATTCCAGAGTGAGGGGAAGTTACGAGGAGACTTTCATTTGTGTTCCAGGATTGGTTGATATCCACATAGAGGATGATCCCGAAGTACACCTTCGACATATGATGATGAGAGAGATGTACAGTGGGATTCATGGGGACGCATTGGATGGCAAGGAGGAGACACACTTAGTGGAGCATCGAGATTCCACTCCCTTGCAGCAACACATGGTTCTAGGATATCACCTTCACAATAGAAGAAACTATCTGAGTGATGGTGGAGGGAGAGTGATTGACCAACAGTTTGTGGGGTTATCTACTATTGTACCCTATAGTTGGATTTTAGGCGATTATCCACCATGGGTGCTAGTGGATGAGCTTTTGGTCCAATCCTGGGGATTGACCAAAACATATGATACTTTCCAGTCCTATAGTTGGTTGTAGATATTTATGATAGCCTTTCCTAACGCTTTTATTATTGACAGTAACACAGGGGGAGCTAGACAGTGGCAGGGGAAATGGAGAGTTGGTAGGTTGATACCACCTGACAGGAGTGTCTTGATTGCATACAACAGGATAGGGGTGGATCATCAAGGGAAGATAGTTGAGATCCTAGGCATGATGAAGAGTATCATAGGCCATTGGATAGAGGATATCTTAGAGGTTTCTACATATTCAGACTCTCATTTGGATGAGGGTGGATGGATTTCGACAGTTACCAGTAGGGAACATCAACAGTTAGTGGGGATTGGAAGTGATGAACTTACAAATTTGACATGGGATCTGGGAGTCCATTGGGTCGATAGTTTGTTTCATCTTATGAGGATCCATGCATGGAGGGTCCAGTATGGATACTTTGAGCAGACAGTCATCATCAGAGTAGAGAAGCATCAACATGATGGTCCATGTCAGAGACTAGCATGGGACCTTGGGATTACAGGGACGGGCATTTCATTGACTGACGGAGATGTGTGGACATTTGTAGGGGGGAGACACTTTGATTTTCCATTGAGTTTCAACATTGGGGAGAGAACGCCACTGGATGGTGATTCATTGAGGTCTTGTAGTACCTCACTATGGAAACAACATGTTCATTCGATGGGGATCGTGATGAGTTTGGTATTGTTTGGTAGGATAGACCTATTTATAGTTGAGGCCATGTGTTATTGGTAGGAGACTCATGGTGTTGATATGTTACAGAACTATACTCCACAGGGCATCGTGGTTCACATTCTGATACAGGATACAAGGATTGGAGTGCTTGGTAGTTCAACATTGGATGGATTTGAGTTTCAAGTAGAGTGGTTGCTCTGGGAGTTGACTGAGATTCTTTGGCCATTAATCATTCTACTCATCGGGAGCATGTGGGAGTCATGCACGGTGAGCACTTGGAGAGACCACATCTTTAGGGTAGTCTACCTTGTGTCACATAGGTGGATATGGGACCTCGGTATCATATGTAGTTGGATTTAGATATTGCTTAAGGAAAAGCAATATTCTGGTAGGGAGGACTCTAATGTCCCCATTTTGGGACATTATAATTTTACAGAGTGTTATGCCTACCACAGTAGCCATATAGGGGTGATAGAGAGTTTGGGAGATATTGAGGGGTTTCATTGGGCCCGACTTGCATCGTTCATCATCATGATCCATTCCACACAACTTGGCTTTCGTTCCATTGCATTTCGGCGATTTCCATAATTTTGAGTTACTATGGATCATATATTAATTAAATTCACTAAGAAGGTCATAATGGGCATATTACTTGGAGAAACCTCTTAGTGTAATAGCTCATCGGAATTAGGAAAAAGAGCACTATAGGATAAGATGATGAGAAGTGACTTTCAGTGGTCGGAGAAGCCATAAGGATGGATAAATCACTTTTTAGAGGTAAAATGGTTAATTAAGTGATTTAATCAAGGAATAATAAAATAAAGTAAAATTCACTTCGAGGGAAAATATCAACAATGAATTAGGGTTTCATCAGTGAATTAGGGTTTAGAAAAGCTATAAGATAAGGGTCAACGACCTAATTCATATTATGCAGATTATGACTTGGCATTGAGGAGAAGAGGCACATCTCAAGAGAGATAGTTCACTGGATTCCAGGAGGAAGACACCAATTGGATGATTTTGGAGTTGAGAGACACACCCTAGTAACCAGGAAGATCATTCAGGTCTTCCATCATTATTTAGCAGTAGTTACACAGTGTTCAGCAGCAAGGGCACATTCATCCAAAGTGAGGGTGCATCTTCTGAGAGGGTTTTTAGTTGACTTATCCCATCCAGAGAGAATTTCAATATTTCCCTCCAACCCATTTGAGAGGAGGGAAAGTCACATCATTTTCCTGGTTAATCATCATATTCCGATGGAGGAATCAACTGGGATGCATTTTCCAGACTTGGACCTGCGACACTTTTAGCGGGAACATTTGGGGTTCAAGAGAGAGCATAAGACCAGATTCAGGGAAACCCTTCCAACCCATTTCCCAGTAGACCAAGGTGGTCATTTTGAGACATATCTCATCTAATTCTAATGGTGGAATCACTATGATGCATTTTACCAGAAGAAGAGGAGTGCATTCTCCCAGTGGTATCCATCTGGGGTCCAGATTCATTAGCAAAGGGGTCTGACAGATACCATTACTGAGGACTAGAGTAGGGCACATCATTCGGGACAATTTCCAGGACATTATGAGAAGTATATCTCCCAGGGAAAACTTTCCAGACTTCCAGTAGTTACCATCAGAGCTGCCATAGTCCCAATGCATCTATTGATTTCGTAGTGCTCCCATATTCTGGGTATTATCTTTTAGTTGCTTATTTGTATTCCGAATAAGATCCTTTGTCTATTGATATAGTCGAGTATTGTCAGTTTATTCAGCCGCATTCAACCATTTTGTAATCCACGGGGATATCATAATAAAAAATTTACAATCCTTTGTCATGTTTCTTATTTGTATGATCATTTATATGTTGTAAACCATTGATCCTACACACACATTAGCAGCGTTTCCTAGACTAGCCAAGTCAGGTACATTACAGTGGTATTAGAGATTTAGTCCTGCCATCCTGTGACTAAATTCGATGAGTTCAGCGAGTGACCCAGAAGGCAGAGAGGATGTGGGGAGATAGATATGAGAGGTCACAGGGAACTAGGAAAGCACCCATGGACCCAGAGGCAGCCTTCATGCAGGTACTCAACAATTTGGTAGTCAGACAATAGACCATGACACAATATTTGGCACAATTGGCTGATAGATTAGCTATAGTGGACACCCCGGGCACACTAGTCCCACATGCAGCATAGGGGAACTTAGGGGTAGGAAATAGACCCTAGAAACCTACTCGCACATACACATCTTCGAGTAGGATTCCCATACCATGGTTCATTAGTTTTAAGAGGGCACCACCAGGAGTAGCACAACAACCATTAACACAGAGGTTTCCTAGTCAGGCAGAAGACATTGAAGAGTACAAGAGGGAGTATGCAGCGTTGGGTCGTGACTTCCATCATGACATGACACTGGTCGAGTACTGTGGACTTAGGGGCATGAACCATCCCAAAGAACCTCAGAGAGTAGGATAGCAATAGAAATAGGTGCATAACATAGAGTTCATCCGAAATGTTGGTAAACTCACTGTACCTTCCTTTGATGGATTGTCCAAATGTAGTGCCAGAGATGGGGTACAAAAGCTATACATGTACTACAAGATCAACTAGATGACTGATACAAAGGCTAGTGAATCTTGTGCATTTGAGGGATAGTTGGATGGACAGAATGATAGCCCATGGCCTTCATATTCCCCGTCAGGAAATGTTGAGGATTCAACACTTCAGCATAGTGGTGACACTTGTGAGGATTTATATGTGTTGGCACCTAGACATGATAAGGTTAGGAGGTTGGATGACATACCTATGGGTGTAGACATGGATTCTAGGAAGTCATAAATGGAGGATGATGAGCTTCCTATGATGAGAGAGCCACATTTTTCATCTTCTCAGTCACCTATGCTAGCCATGACACAAGAGGATATCAGTGGCATTCCTGATATGGTAGAGGAGCCTTGTGTGGGAATTTTACACAAAGGACACATGGATCTACAGACCGAGGAGGAGAGGTATGGATTGGAGATAATTGAACTTACACATACCTATCAGTATGAGGAGAGTGAGTCACCACTCTTAGAGATTCCATTGATGGATCAAGTTGTGGATACCGACAGCTTGTTGGGACAGTTACTTCCAGGATCGATCTAGAGTGATGATGATGCACTCCTTATTGGACTAGAAGACCATAGCCCATGTCTAGAAACATCTGTATGGGATCTAGGCACAGATGATATTAGTAGAGTGATCGCACAGGAGGATACAGATGCCCATACAGGATACAGGAGGACTCATTAGCGTAGTGGACAATGGGAAGTTCAGTGAATTATCTTTTGAGGAGTGTGTTGTTGGGGATTCCATTGTTGAGACTAGTAGTAAGGGGAATGAGGTAGAAACTCATCAGTACTGTGATTAGGAATCACGAAACTGGGTGGGACAATTGAGAGTTAGTGAGGACATAATCATGGCATCCACTCGATGCATTGATGATACACATGCATTAGTGGTAGGTTATTGTTGGAGGGCCTCGATGGCACATGATAGTTTAGATAAGGGATTGGACATTGACGACTTCCATACAATCATGGAGAGAGTGACTGTGATGAGGGTCGACTACCAACAGTTATTTATGGATAGAGATTACCTATTGGATATTGGCAAGATGTATCACAGGGCACTGAGGGAGTAGGATCTTGAGGTGGACCGACTCACTCATGAGTTGGTGAGAACACGAGGATTCTTGGAAGGAACACAGACAACCTTTCAAGAATCAAAGTCCAGATTAGATGAGCTCTTTGAGGAGACTGGTCAGAGATACGCTATATCTATCTCGACAGAGAGTCAGATATGTTTCTCAGTTACATTGTTGGAGGATATCCGAGTGTCATAGGGGCCAACATTCATGGGTAGTTCTGAGACAATTGATCATACACATACACATGAGGATTCCAGAGTGAGGGGAAGTTACAAGGACACTTTCATTTGTGTTCTAGGATTGGTTGATATCCACACAGAGGTTGATCTGGAATTACACCTTGGACATATGATGATGAGAGATATGTACAATGGGATTCATGGGGACACATTGGATGGCAAGGAGGAGACACACTTAGTGGAGCATGGAGATTCCCCTCCCTTGCAGCAAAACATAGTTCTAGGAGATCACCTTCATAATAGAAAAAACTATCTGAGTGATGATGGAGGGAGAGTTATTAACCAACAGTTTGTGGAGTTATCTACTATTGTACTCGATAGTTGGAGTTTAGGTGATTATTCACCATGGGTGCTAGTGGATGAGATTTTGGTCCAATCCTGGGGATTGTCCAAAGAATATGATATTTTCTAGTCCCACGGTTGGTTGTAGATTTTTATGATAGCCTTTCCTGACACTTTTATCATTGAAAACAACACAGGGGGAGCTAGACAGTGGCAGGGGACATGGAGAGTTGGTAGGCTGAGACCACCTGACATGAGTGTCTTGATTGCATAGAACAGGATGGGGGTGGATCATCAGGGGAAAACAGTTGAGGTCCTAGGCATGATGGAGAGTATCCTAGGCCATGGGACTAAGGATATCTTAGAGGTTGCTACATATTCAAACTCTCATTAGGATGAGGCTGGAGGGATTTCGACAGTTACCAGTACGACACATCAATAGTTAGGGGGGATTTGAAGTGATGAACTTCCAAATTTGACATGGGATTCGAAAGTCCATTAGGACAATAGTTTGTTTCATCTTATGAGGATCCATGCGTGGAGGGTCCAGTATGGATACTTTGAGCAGACAGTCATGATCAGAGTAGAGCAACATCAACATGATGATCCATGTCAAAGACTAGCATGGGACCCTGGGATTACAGGGTCAGGCATTTCATTGATTGATGGAGACGTGCAGACATTTGCAGGGGGGAGTCACTTTGATTTTCCATTGAGTTTCATTATTGGGGAGAGAACGTCACTGGTTGGTGATTCATTGAGGTCTTGTAGTACCTCACTATGGAAGAAGCATGTTCAGTCGGTGGGGGTTGTGCTAAGTTTGCTATGGTTTGGTAGGATAGACCTATTTCGGGTTGAGGCCATGTGTTATTTGCAGGAGATTCATGGTGTTGATATATTACAGAAATATACTCCACAGGGCATCATGGTTCACATTCTGATATGGGATCCAAGGATTGCAGTGCTTGGTAGTTCAACATTGGATGGAGTTGAGTTTCAAGTACTAGAGTGGTTTCTCTGGGAGTTGACTGAGATTCTTTGGCCATTAATCATTCTACTCATCAGGAGGATGTGGGTGCCATGCGTGGTGAGAACTTGGAAATACCACATCTTGAGGGAAGTCTACCTTGTGTCACATAGGTGGATATGGGACCCCGGTATCATATGTAGTTGGATTTAGTTATTGCGTGAGGACAAGCAATATTCCGACAGGGAGGACTATAATTTCCTCATTTTGGGACATTATAATTTTATGGAGTGCTATGAATACCAGAGTATCCAGATAGGGGTGATAGAGAGTTCAAGAAATATTGAGGGGTTTTATTGGGCTCGACTTGCATCATTCATCATCAGGATCCATTCCGCACAGCTTGGATTTGGTTTCGTTGCATTCCAACGATTTCTGTAATTTTGAGTTATTATGGGTCATATCTTAATTAAATTCACTAAGAAGGCCATAGTAGGCATATTACTTGGAGAAACCTCTTAGTGTAATAGCTCATCGGAATTGGGAAGAAGAGAACTTCAATATAAGATGATGATAAGTGACTTTCAGTGGTCAGAGAAGCCATAAGGATGGATAAATCACTTTTTAGAGGTAAAATGGTTAATTAATTAATTAATTAAGTGATTTAATCAAGGAATAATAAAATAAAGTAAAATTCACTTGAAGGAAAAAGGTCAACAATGAATTAGGGTTTCATCAGTGAATTGGGGTTTAGAAAATCTATAAGAGAAGGGTTAGCAACCTAATTCATATTATGCACATTATGACTTGTCATTGAAGAGAAGAGGCGCATCTCAGGAGACATAGTTCAGTGGATTCCAGGAGGAAGACACCAGTTGGTTGATTTTAGTGTTGAGAGACACACCCTAGTCACCAGGAAGATCATTTAGGTCTTCCATCATTCTTCAGCAACAATTACACAGTGTTTAGCAACAAGGGAACATTCATCTAGAGTGAGGGCGCAGCTTCTAAGAGGGTTTTTAGTCGACTTATCCCATCTAGGGAGAACTCTGAGATTTCCCTGCGACCCATTTGAGAGGAGGCCCTGGCACATATTTTTCCTAGTTCTTCATCATATTTCGATGGAGGAATCAATTGCGATGCATTTTCCAGACTTGGATGTGTGACACTTTTAGTGGGCACATTCCAGAGTGAGCATCAAACCAGATTCATGGAAACCCTTCCAACCCATTTCCCAGTAGACCAAGGAAATCGTTTTGAGACATATCTCATCTGATTCCATTGGTGTAATCACTAGGACACAATTTTCCAGAAGAAGAGGGGTGCATTCCTCTAGGGGTATGCATCTGGGGTCCAGATTCATCAGCAGAGGGGTCTGACAGATACCAGTACTGAGGACTAGAGCAAGGTGCATCATTTGGGATAGTTTCTAGGCCATACCAAGAAGTATACCTCCCAGGGTGAATTTTCTAGACTTCCAGCAGTTACCGTCAAAGTTGTCATAGTCCCAACACATCCATTGATTCTGCAGTGCTCCCATATTCTGGGTATTATCTTTTAGTTTCTTATTTGTATTTCGACTAAGATCCTTTTTCTGTTGATCTAGTCGAGTATTGTCAGCATATTCAGCCACATTCAGACATTTTGTAATCCATGAAGATATCATAATACAAAATTTGCAGTCCTTTGTCATTTTTATTATTTGTATGATCATTTATATGTTGTAAACCATTGATCCTACACACACATTAGCAGCGTTTCCTAGACTAGTCAAGTCAGGAATATTACAGTGGTATCAAAGCTTTAGTCCTACAAGCCTATGACTAAAGTTGATGAGTTCAACGAGTGACCCAGAAGGCAAAGAGGATGTGGGGAGATAGATATGAGAGGTCAGAGGGCACTGGTAAGGCACCCAGGGACCCATAGGTAGCCTTCATGTAGGTACTCAACAATTTGGTAGTCAGACAACAGACCATGACGCAGTATTTGGCATAGTTGGCTGATAAATTAGATATAGTGGACACCCCAGGAACACTAGCCCCACATGCAGTACAAGGGAACTCAGGGGTAGGCAATAGACCCCAGACACCTACTCATACATACACATCTTTGAGTAGGATTCCTAGACCATGGTTCCCTAGTTTTCAGAGGGCACCACCAAAAACATCACAACAACCATTAGCACAGAGGTTGCCCAATCAGGTGGAATACATTGAAGAATGCAAGAGGGAGTATGCAACATTGGGTCATGAATTCCATCATGACAAGACACTGGTTGAGTATTGTGGACTTAGGGGCATGAACCATTCAAGAGAACCTCAGAGAGGAGGACAACAACAGAAACAGGTGCATAACATATATTTCATTCGGAAAGTTGGTAAAATCATTGTACCTTCTTTTGACGGATTGTCCAAATGTAGTGCCAGAGATGGGGTACAAAACCTAGACATGTACTACAATCTCAACCAGATGACCAAGACAGAGACTAGTGACTCTTGAGCATTTGAGGGACAGTTGGATGGACAAGAGGATAACGCATGGCCTTCAACTTCCCCATCAGGCAATGTTGAGGATTCAACACTTCAACATAGTGGTGACACTTGTGAGGATTCATATGTGTTGGCACTTAGACATGATAAGGTTAGGAGGTTGGATGACCTACCTATGGGTGTAGACATGGATTCTAGGAATTCATGTATGGAGGATGATGAGCTTCCTATGATGAGTGAGCTAGATTTTTCATTTTCTCAGTCACCTATGTTATCCACGACACAAGAGGATATCAGTGGCATTCCTGATATGGTAGAAGAGCCTTGTGTGGGGATTATACAGAAGGGACATATGGAACTATAAACCCAAGAGGAGAGGTATTGCTTGGAGATAGTTGAACTTACACATACCTATCAGTATGAGGAGAGTGAGTCACCACTCTTGGAGATTCCATTGATGGATCAGGTTGTGGATACCGACAGCTTGCTGGGATAGTTACTTCCAGGATCGATCTACAGTGATGAGGATGCACTCCTTATTGGATGGGATGACCATAGCCCTTGTATGGACACATCTGTATGGGATCTAGGTGCAAATGATATTAGTAGGGTGAGTGCAGAGGAGGATACAACTGTGCATACAAGATACAATGTGATTCATATTGGGGGTAGTAGTTGGTGATGGTGTGCAACGGAATACAGGAGGACTCAGTAGCGTAGTGGATAGTGGGCAATTCAGTGCCTTATCTTTTGAGGAGTGTGTTGTTGGGGATTCCATTGTTGACACTAGTAGTAAGGGGCATGAGGTAGAACCTCATCAATACTGAGGTAGACAACATGACCCTATGTTGGGCATTTTTCTTGCTCACACACAGAGTTTATTCACATTAATAAATAGGGAAATACATAAAAAAAAACATTGAGGCAACATGCCCCTATGATGGGCATTTTTTTTTCTCACACTCAAAGTTTATTCAAATCAAAATAAACAAGGAAGGACACAACAAAAACATAGAGGAAATATGCCCCTATGCTAGGTGTTTTTATTGCTCACACGCAGAGTTTAATCACATCAAAATAAACGAGGAAAGACATAGCAAAAACACATAGGCAACATGCCCCTATGCTGGGCATTTTTCTTGCTCACATGTAGAGTTTAATCACATCAAAATAAACAAGGAAAGACACAACAAAAACACAGAGGCAACATGCCCCTATGCTGGGCATTTTTATTTCTCACACACACAGTTTATTCACATTAATAAAACAAGGAAGGACACAGTAAAAACACTGAGGCAACATGCCCCTATGTTGGGGTTTTTTTTTTCTCACATGCAGAGTTTATTCACATTAATAAAACAAGTAAAGACAAAAAAAACTAAGAGAGGTGCTATGCCCAACCATATCAGGCAACCATTACAAATCCCATCAACAATAAATCTATGTACACTTCTAGCTAATTTACAACTACAACTTAAAAAAATGTGTACCGTAATCTGGATGATGGCTTGCCAATTTTCTTCTATTATTGGTAATCCTCCTCTCTCCTGCTTGCTAATCGTTGAGACCTAAGCGGTACCTCCCAACCAATTCTAGGGGTACTCTTCTTCCCCCTGAGCCCCTCGAGCCACAAAGGGGCCACACACACAAGACAGAGAAAGATAGGTCCAAGATCGCCTCGCAAGGTAGAGCTACCACTCTCTATTCGAGTTGGGTATCCCACCTCCCACAATAAAAATCAATGAAGAGAAAAAATCGGCAGCATAACCTTATGCATACCAGTCATGATCCATTCTCCTCCTCCACCATTTCTTTTATAGAGTTCTCTTAGTGTCCCTTTCCAAAATGCACATTAATTTATTTTTGTTAAATTTCTATTAGGAAATATTCTCCCCCATACACTTGTCACCCAATCACTTAGTTGCACCAGAAATTCACTTTATTAATTAAATTAAATTTCAAATTTCCCTCACCCACCTAAAAGCGTTACTAAAATTGCTCCTTGATGTCCCTTTATTCCCTCACATTTATTTAATGATTGATGCCTTTCTTACAACTTAGTTGAGATCTAATTTGGAAAGTTATCTAGACTAGATTCCCTTCTATGTTCCACATTTCTTTTGCATTTAATTTTCCCCTTTTTGTCTAATTTCTAAGGTAGAAAGTTTTTGCACATAGCCAACAATTAAATTTTTGATAAATTCTTTCTCCTTTCAATTTTAAATTTGTTTTTTCTTCACCGCCCTTTTATTAATTGATTAATTAGTTTTTTAGTCCTTATACCCCATTTAGACCTATGCTCTAATTTCAACCAGGATTAGTAAAATTGTTTTTAAGGGAAATTTTATAATCATTAAACTCTACTCATAGAACATTTATTTTAAGGTTGACAAAATCAAAATAAGATATTGTTTTCTAGGTACTTAGGTTCATTCAATCACCAGTGTTAAAAATCGTGATGTTCCCTTCAGGACGCACTACATGCTCCAAGGGTTCCACTCACCTTTTGACTTATTTTGGTAGACGTCCAACCCTTGAAGTCAATACTCCATTAGGCGAAATTGTGGGAGACCAAGGGCCTCTAAGGAATAATGACCCTGCCTTATTGCATGCCCCATAGAATCTTCATGATCGACCGTCTCAATCTTCCCTCATGACATCATGGATGTCTCAAACTAGGTAATAGTTAACCTATATTTTGAGCCACGATAGGAGTTCTAGTAGGAAGTGGAAGTGTTTATGCCACACCTCTCCCTCAATATATCTAGTTGTCGTGCATGCCCCCTTTACTCTTAATGTGAGTCTGATTAGAAATCAACCACCAGCCTACATCCATCAATGAAAACATGTTATCTATCCATAAAAATCATCATGATATACCTGAATACATAACACATATTCATGAACATAAATACCCAAACCATATATAGTCCACTCTCCGACTCGATCTGGAGTCCAAGGAGGTCCACCTATGCCATTGACATCCTCAATCTTTCAAGACTCCTGCACACTCAGGAGAAACTAGACAATAGAACCTGTCTATAGATAAATACCATATCATAACATCATAATCCACATTCTCATCATCATAATCCATAAGTGAAGCAGTCGATCATAAGATGAACCGAATCACTTGCATGCAAGTGTCCTCAAATAATAAGTCACCTCATGTGCGTGCAAGAGAAGGATGTTACAAATTTAAACATATAAAAAGTTGTGTATGAAAGATAAAATAAACCAGAAGAACATACATGAAAAGAAACACATACTTCAGGTCATCAACACAAGAATCTTTGGTATGAAAAAGCTCTGGACATCTGCACTAGTATTTCATTCAAATTCAGAAATTTGTACAATATTCAGATCAGATTTGTCCTTTGTGCTTCTGCCAACCCTTAGCACATTCAAAATGATCAAATATATAGATAAACTACCTTCCTAGGATAGATAATTTGAACTCCCCCGTTATCCTATGATTTTGGATCTGAGTACATCAAAAGAGAACAACTTGTAAACTACTTGCTAAAAATAGCAAATTCGTTTTGTTGGAAAATAGGGTTCAAAGATAACATCATATCTCTCGAATAAAAATAGATGTTACAAAACAGGGAGAGGTTTTTGGATATGATATTGTCCTTGAGAAAAACCTCTTCCATTCTTTAAAAATTTGTTTCCATATTCTTGGGATCTGTTCCCAAAGATAATAACTAAAATAGGAAATCATTAAATATTTAAATCTAAAAAAATAGGCTGAAATGATCGCTTCAAATCTTCTAAACTATGACACCTATGCAAAAAATGAGATAGAATTTTTTTATTCGGTCCGATATTTATAAAATCCTCTTTGGGTTTTTCAAAAGACATCTCCAATTGTTCTAAACACCAACTTGAAGTTGATTTCAAAAAAATTCATTTCGAGAACTTCTGTACCATGCCTTGCAAACTTTGCGTAGCATGTTTAATTTCTTCGAAAAAGTTCATTTAGATGGTGGATGCAACACTGATGGAGGATGAAAATTAATATTTTATCATCCATCAAGCATTTTCATTTTTCCTTTAACCTTCTATGTACTTACAACACTTGTGTAGCGTGAGGTCGCTACGCAAGTTCTGTACAATGCTATTTGTAAATCTATTCTCTAATTGCTAATTTTGTGCTCATATAGACTCTGGCAGCTTGAATTAATTGATGCATATATTTAGTTAAAATCTTACCAAAGTAATAAATTATTCTATAGTGGACTCAATAGATGTCTATAAGAACATTTCTAATTCATCTCCAAGAAATGTTGCTTGCCACAATTTCCCTTCTTTTGTTCGCATCGAAATCTTCTCATACTAGATATTGATGCTTCCTTATATTTTTTGTTGATCATTCATATCATCACAATGAAAAAGATTTATTTGAACAACATCATTCACTACTTGATCAATAATTCCAAAATTCTGTAGTGCTACCACATGAACATCATGATCTCCAAACAACAAATTTTCTAAGCTATGGTTTAAGCATGATATTTTGACAAATGCTCTATTTCTGCACTTATAGGATCCGGATCCCAGCGGTTCAAGGTTCACATATTGATCTCATCACTTAACATTTAGAATATTTTGAATCACACACAACAACCTGATTGTCACAACACCAATTGGACAAAATAAACCTTCTCTAGAAACAATTTATGAAGAGAGGATGGACCTGTAATACCGTTGAAACAATTGAGGTAGAGTCCATTTCTCGTGCTTGAAAACTCCAGCTGGTATGGTGCTTATGATATCTAAATGTAAATTCCTAAAAACATTAAAAATAAAATGAGTTCTCCTTAAAATTCCATCCTAACCCGTGTGACAAGAATGACTGTAATATTTTTTGTTCCAACCTCCACAAAAGCGACCTACAATGTTTAGAAACTTCTCCATAGAAAAAAGCTGGCTTGGTAGAGCCCTATAAAGTAAAGGTTTCTATGATCTCCATCAGAAATAATACGAGCACATAATGATTCTCAAACTAACCAATCTTCCCTTTGACAATAACTATGTAGCTACAAATGTTTTCCCTCTTTCTACAAAAAATGATACCTAAAACACTTGTGTAGCATGCCACTATGAGATACAACACTTGCGTAGCGTGTTTGCACAACAAAATTTATCAAACTGGTATTTTTTGAGTTTCTCTCAAATGGTAAATTTGGTTCGGGATGAATATTAGTCAGTAACTTAATATCATAATGATGCTTCTACTGGAGAAATTTGGGAAAACCCCAGTTCACAGATCTCGAGAAAATTCAAAAATGGTTGTAGATGACGGTGGTTCAATTCTCGAAAATAGTGAAGCATTTTGACCTGAAATTAAGTGACCTTATTCATATTACCTTTATTCATCTTCTAAAAAACATTTCACCGAAAATGGGCACACAATTTAAGAGTTATGATAAAAAATGCACCTGCTTAACATGTGATCACTAGGCAAGTTTTGTTTTCCCTTGTTTCCATGAAACCCGCATGAAAACCTTTTTATAATGGTTGAAATGCGGTGTCCCAAGTCTGGTGAAAGTTGAAACACCTTGGAATGTACTTGATCATAGCCCTGTACATTATATGTGCTAACATTTGGCTCCTACTGGGGTTGGCATCCTCCTTGCGAGGAACCAAAGAACTGGAGACCATGTGCCTCATCCATTGGGATGTCCCATTCTCTATAACCTGCAACCTCTTCTAACCCATGACCTTCTCCAACTGCAACCAAACTACAACCCAAACTATACACTACAAAATGAAATCTAAAAAATATTGCAAACTAAAATCTAGAATAATGTTGAAAAAAGATGCTCAGAGTGTTGAGCTTATTAAAACAACCTACTCTAAACTATTGAGAGTAAGTGTTGAACTATGTAAAATAAAATAACCAATATAGCCAATCAATCAAATGACTCTGTGATTGAAACTTGTAGTCAACTTCTCCAAATAAAAAGAAAAATTTTAAATCTGACAATTGAACATAACATGTGAATCTATCTCCATTGTTCATGAAAAATGTAAAGTTCTCTTTCCTTGATGATTCCAATAGAATTACAAAAGATTCATTTAAAATATGAATTGTTACTTCCTGTTGATGAGCAAAAAGAACATAGTAGTTTTCATCTTTATATGAAGCTCCTTGTTTTCTTTCATCAAGCTTTTCATTATAAACTTTATGATCATTTTCAAATGAATATGCAACAACCTCCTTATCTCCTTTGAACTGAATACATATTGCTTCTAGAGATCAACTACTACATCCTCATATCCTCTTTTATACTACTCTGAATACATCAATATTGCTTCATCTGGTTTTTATTCATACTCTTCCTATTGTTGGTCATAAATATATTCAAAAGAAATTTCCTGACAAAGAAAATACCGAGACTTTCTTTGAACCAACAAGTTTTCTTGTTCTATCTCAAGTTCCTTGACGAGATTCTTTAAACAATCAAACTTATATTCTTGACTAAAGATGTTGCACAATTTTAAATAAGAAAACAAATATGAACGAATGTCTTCATACCATTGATCATTAGAAAACATATCAATCCATTCTCTAAAGTCTTGAAGAGAAACAAGATCTTCCACAAACCATGTTTTCTTGATTGATGAAGTAGCTGGATTAGAAGATAAGATCACCATTCTAGAACCAATGGAGTCGCCAATAAACTTTTTATACTCCATATTCTTTGGACAGTGGAGTCGCCATTTGTTCTTTGAATTATGGATCGTTTGACAATGGAGTCATCGGGCGAATGATATGCAACCTTATTTGCATATGATCTTGGTTCACCATCAGAGAACATATCTAATCTTTGTTGTTTCTCCCAGGGAATATTTCACTTCCATTCCCCGTCAACAACGCCAAAATTTTAGCACTAAGTAAATTCCTAGGATGAGGAAGCAACTCACAAAGGTAACCACATAACCACTTTAGAACTGAAACTAGACTTTTAGTTCATAGAGGGATCTATATTGTCACTTGGTCTCTAAAAATGGATTTTCTTTGAAGAATAGTGGCTAGATTTTTGAATAAGTGAAAATAATTTATGGGGTTTGTTGGTAAGAAGAAAGGGATCTATTTGGGCAATGGAATCGATCTTTGAAAGAAAATGAACAGAGTGTTTGGTAAGTAGAGCTCTCAAGGAAGCAAAGGCTAGGTAGGTGATGAACTTTCAGTTTTTTAACTTGTTGTGGTAGGATGGAATAAAGAGGAAACATATAACAACAATCAGAGCACCATTAAAGATGAATTCTAATGAGATAAGAAAGAAAACAAAATTTAAATTGTTTGAATCTAAAGCACCATTTAGATGAATTTCAGACACTTTGATATACAATTTAAACATATGAACATTTGCAGATGAAAGGCATAGTAAACCATAATAACATACATGAAAAGAAACACATACTTTAGGTCATCACCACAAGAATCTTTGGTATGAAAAAGCTATGGACATCTACACTAGTATTTCATTCAAATTCAAAAATTTGTACAATATTGAGATAAGATTTGTCCTTTGTGCTTCTTCCAACCCTTAGCACATTCAAAATGCTCAAATATATAGATAAACTACCTTCCTAGGCTAGAGAAGTCAAATTCCCCTGCTATCCTATGATTTTGGATCTGATTACATCAAAATAGAACAACTTGTAAACTACTTGCTAAAATAGAAAATTTGTTTTGCTAGAAAACAGGGGTCAAAGATAACATCATATCTCTCAAATCACAATAGTTCTTACAAAACTTGGAGAGTTTTTTTGGAGATGAATCCATTCTTGAGAAAAAAATCTTTCAGTTTTTGAAAATTCTTCTTCATATTTTCGGGAGCCATGCCCAAATATAATAACTAAAACAAGAAATCATTAAATATTTAAATCTGAAAAATAGGCTGAAATGATCCCTTCGAATCTTCCAAACTATGACACTTGTGAAAAAATGAGAGGCTTTTGTTAATGGGTCCGTTCTTGAGAAAAATCTCTTTTGTTTTTTCAAAACAAATCTCCAATTTTTTGAAACATGATCTTGAAGTCAACTGCAAAAACAATCATTTCGATAACTTACGTAGCATGCCCTGCAAATTTTGTGTAGCATGTTTGATTTCTTAAAAAAATATAATTTAGGTGGTGGATCCAACACTAGTGGAGGATGAAATTACTATTCTATCATCCCTCAATTATTTCCCATTTTATTTTAACCCTCTATGGTACTTATAGCACTTGCGTAGCGTGAGGTCACTACGAAAGTTTTGTACAGTCCTATTTGTAAATATGTTCTCTAATTGCTAATTTTGTGATCTGATAGACTTTTCCATCTTGAATTAATTGATGCATATATTTAGTTACCATATTACCAAATGAATAAATTCTTCTATAGTGGACTCAACAAATGTCTACGAGAACATTTCTAATTCATCTCTAGGAAATGTTACTTTCAACAATTTCCCTTCTTTTCTTCCCATTGAAATCTTCTCATGCTAGATATTGATCCTTCCTTTTATTTTTTGTTGACCATTCATATTGATCCGGATTATTTTCGGCACAAAATGAGAGCAAAGATATAATAAAGAAATGCACAGAGATATTGCAGATATTCAATAATATAATAGAAATGTATCAGAGATGAAACCATAAACACAAATATACAGTAATACATGATTTCTATTAATCAAAGAAATGTACAGAGACTATAAAAATACAGAGTGAAAGACTCGCTAGAATGGTGGCAGCTTATCTCTGAGAAGAGATGTGACGG
>JZKD02S2324712.1:256976-276250 GCA_000966675.3 Picea glauca | reverse complement strand
TCAAAATGGCCCCGGAAGTTAAAACCTGCTAAAAATAGTAAATTGCCAAAATTGTCAGAAAGCCATTTTGAGCCATTTGGAAAAGGTGGGTGGCCACCGATATCCACCTAGATCACATATAATCACAGTAACCAAGGTTTATTTGAACAATAGCATTCACTACTTGATCAACAATTCAAAAATTTTGTAGTGTTTCGACATGAACATCTTGATCCCCACACAACAAATTTTCTGAGCTATGTTTTAAGCATGATATTTTGACAAATTCTATGTTCCTGCACTTATAGGATCCTAATCCCAATGATCCAAGGTTCTCATATTGATATCATCACTTAACATTTAGAAATCTTATGAATAACGCACAACAACTTTCTTGTCACAACACAAATTGGACAAAATAAACCTTCTCCAGAAACAATTTATGAAGAGAGGATGTCCGACCTGTAATACTACTAAAACAACTAAGGTGGAGTCCATTTCTTGTGCTTGCAAAATCCAATTGGTATGATGCTTATGATATCTAAATGTAAATTCTCAAAATTTTTACAAATCAAATGAGTTCTCTTTAAACTTCCACCCTAACCCATGTGACAAGAATGACTGTAATATTTTATGTTCCAACCTCCACAATAGGGGCCTACAATGTTTTGAAACTTCTCCATAGAAACAAACTGACTTGGTAGAGCCCTATAAAGTAAAGATTTCTCTGATCTCCAATAGAAAGGATACAAGCACATAATGCTTCCCAAACTAACCAATCTTCCCTTTGAGAATAACTCTATAGCTGCAAATGTTTTCCCAGTTTCTGCAAAAAATGATACCTACAACACTTGTGTAGCATACACTATGAGCTATAGCACTTGCGTAGCATGTTTACACAGCTAAATTTATGAAGCTGGTAGTTTTTTATTTACTCTCAAAAGGAAAAATAGGTTGGGATAAATTTTGGTCAGCAACGTAATATCATCATGATGCTCATACTGGAGAAATTTCGGAAAAAGCCAGTTCACGGATCTTGAGAAAATTAAAAAATGGTTGTAGATGACGTTGGTTCATTTCTCGAAAATAGTGAAGCATTTTAACCTGAAATTAAGTGAGATTATTCATATTACCTTCATGCACCTCCTAAAAAAAAAATCATGGAAAACGGGCATACAATTCCATGAAACCCGAATGAAAACCTTTTTTTGATGGTTGAAATGTGATGTCCCAAGTCTGGTGAAAGTTAAAAACACCTTGGAATGTACCTGATCATAGCCTAGTACCTTATATGTGCTAACATTTGGCTCCTACTAGGAATGGCGTCCTCTCTGCGAGGCGCCAAATAACTCATAGACCATGTTCCTGATCCTTTTAGTGGATCCCATTCCCTATAACCTGTAACCTGCTCTGATCCATGACCTTTTCTAATTGCAACCAAATTGCAAACCAAACTATACACTGCAAACTGAAAACTGAAAAATACTATAAACTGAAATCTAGAATAATGCTGAAAAAAGATGCTCTGAGTGCTGAGTTTATTCAAGCAATCTACTCTAAACTATTGAGAGTAAGTGTTGAACTATCTATAATCAAATATCCAATATAGCCAATCAATCAAATGACTCCGTCATTGAAACTTGTAGTCAACTTCTTCAAATAAAAACAAAATTTTGAAATGTGATAACTGAACATAACATCTGAATCCATCTCCATTGTTCACGAAAACTGTAAATTTCTCTTTCATCAATGATTCCAATAGAATAACAAAAGGGTCATTGAAAATATGAACTGTTACTTCATGTTGATGAGAAAAAAGAACAGAGTAGCGATCATCTTTAGATGCAACTCCTTGTTTTATTTTGTCAAGCTTTTCATTATAAACTTTATGATCATTTTCAAATGAAGATGCAACAACCTACTTATCTTCCTTTGAATTGAACCCATATTTCTTCTGGATATCAACTCCTGCATCCTCATATCCTCTTTTATATTGATCTGAATACATCAATATTGCTTCATATGTTTTTGATTCATACTCTTCCTATTGTTTGTCATAAATATATTCAAAAGAAATGTCCTAACAAAGAAAATCCTGAGACTTTCTTTGAACCAACAAGTTTTCTTGTTCTATCTCAAGTTCCTTAACAAGTTTATTTAAACAATCAAACTTGTCTTCTTGACTAAATATGTTGCATGAGTCTAAATAAGAAAACAAGGTTGAATGAATATCTTCATACCATTTATCACTAGAAAACATATCAATCCATTCTTTAAAATCTTGAAGATAAATAAGGTCTACCACTAAACATGTTGTCTTGATTGATGAAGTACCTATATTAGAAGCTAAGATCAGCATTATGGAACCAATGGAGTCACCAAGAAACTCTTTATACTCTATATTCTTTGGATAGTGGAGTCGCCATTTTTTCTTTGAATCATGGATAGTTTGACAATGGAGTTGCCAGGTGAATGATATACAACCTTCTTTGTATCTAATCTCGGTTCACCATCAGAGAACAAATCTAATATTTATTATTTCTCCCAGGTAATATTTCACTTCCGTTCCTCAAAAATGATGTCAAAAATGTTATCACTAAGTAAATTTCCTAGGCTAAGGAAGCAAATCACAAAGGTAGACACAGAACCATTTTAGAAATGAAAATAACCTTTCAGTTCAGAGAGGAATCTCTATTGTCACTTGGTTTCTAAAAATGGATTTTTTTTAAGAACAGTGGCTAGATTTTTGAATAGGTGAAAATATTTTATGGGGTTTGTTGGCAAGAAGAAAGGGATCTATTTGGGAAATGGAGTCAATCTTTGAAAGCAAATGAGCAAAGTGTTTGTTATGTAGAGCTCTGAAGGAAGCAAAGGCTAGGTAGGTTGTGAAATTTCATTTTTTTAACTTGTTGTGGTAGGATGGAAGAAAGAGGAAACATATAACAACAATCACAGCACCATGAAACATGAATTTTGATGAGTTAAGAAAGAAAAACAAAATTTAAATTGTTTGAATCTAAAGCACCATTTAGATGAATTTTAGACCCATTGATATACAATTTAAACATATGAAAAGTTGCATATGAAAGGTAAAGTAAACTAGAAGAGCATACATGAAAATAAACACATACTTCATGTCATCACCAAAATATCTAGACATCTTCACTAGTATTTCATTCAAATTCAGAAATTTGTACAATATTCAGATCATATTTGTCCTTTGTGCTTCTACCAACCCTTAGCACATTCAAATGCTCAAATATATAGATAAAATACCTTCCTAGTCTAGAGAAGTCAAACTCCCCTAATATTCTATGATTTTGGATTTGAGTACATGAAAAGAGAACAACTTGTAAACTACTTGCTAAAAATAGCAAATTCGTTTTGTTGGAAAATAGTGATCAAAGATAACATCATATCTCTCGAATAACAATAGTTGTTACAAAAATGGGAGAAATTTTTGGAGATGAAGTTGTTCTTGAGACAAACCTCTTCTAGTGTTTGAAAATTCTTCTCCATATTCTCGGGATCCATGCCCAAAGATAATAAGTAAAACAGGAAATCATTAAATATTTAAATATGAAAAATAGGACAAAAAGATCCCTTTGAATCTTCTAAATTATGAAACTTGTGAAAAAAATGGAGAGCGGATTTTGTTACAGAGTGTAAATGTGTTGAACCTGCACATAATAGATATATATAGAAAATACTACACACATTTGCATAGATAAATTGAGAAAGAAGAAGAAGGAGATAAAGAATGGAAGAATTCTCATTAACCGTTATGAATAATGAATAATTTACACATGATATACTTTGTATAACTCAATGAGTTTGCACTGGAGGAGAACCAATGCACCATATTGGTGTTCTAGAGTGATATGGACACACACCAATAGTTACAGTAGTGAAATTCCACCTAGTCTAGTCTCTCAAGCAGTTACGGGAGTGAACTGCCACCTAGTTGAGTTAACTAGTCAACTAGTCTTCAATTAGTTGACTGAACAGAGAGTAGTGACGAGTTAAATCAAGGAATCAAGGGTAATGCGCCAGTCTAGTGATGATCCCAAGGAAATTTTTCATTATTTGGTGATGATCCCAATGTTGCATGGTGACAAAACCAATGCAGCATCTAAACTCAACTCAACTAGTCAAACTGAAGTGTCAACTGAAAGAGAATATTCTCCAGGTGGAATATTCTCCCCTAAAATATAGGAGACTGGATAATGACTAATTATGACTAATAAACAAGGAAAAACCTTAGGAAAAATAATCCTAGGTGTCTTTGAAGTAACTCCAACACCCCCTCTGAACATCACTATGGTGAAAATAAAGAATGGGTCTCGACAACGAGGCCATGTTAGGTACCCAAATACAAAATATACACCGAAATAAAGTGAGGAAAGAGGGAAAAACTCATGGGAACCGCCCCTCCCCCCCTCAAGGTAGAATGTATGTAAAAAGAAGAACTACAGTTTCTAGGAAATTGTGTCCTTCACTCCAAGATGACTTCATAGAGAATGAAGCTTCTGCTCAATAAAGGTATTGGTGAAGATGTTTGTCGCCTATTCTTTTGAAGGATAGAATAGTAAGTTGATGACCCCTTCATGTACTAAGTTCCATATGTAGTGCATGTGGATCTCGATGTGCTTCGTTCACTGCCTTTGAACTCGATCTTTGCGGAACTTTAGAGTGCTCTGGTTGTCACACCATACGACGATCGACCAATGAAACTGAATGCCCAACTCAGTGAGAAACTTTTGCAGCCACATAACATGAATGGTTATTTTAACTACCCCTATGTACTATTCCCTGATTGAAGATAGATAAATGGAAGCTTTCTTCTTGCTTGACCAACAGATAGGCCCAGAACCAATATTGAGTGAGTAACCAGATGTGGACTTGTGATCAGTGCTATCGCCAGACCAATCAGAATCAGTAATCCTAATGAGATCTAATGTAGAGTATGTTGCATAATGAATCCCAAAGTTGATGGTTCCCTGTACGTATCAAAGGATACGCTTTGCAACCTTCCAATGTATCTCATGCGACTCCTGCATGAACTTGGAAACTACAACAAATTCATATGAGAGGTTTGGTCTGGAGTGTGTGAGATACAACAAGCTCCCCACTAGTTGTTTGTACAATGTTCTATGAAACAATGGAGTCTCCCCGCCATCCTCAAGTTTGACTCCTAATAGGAAAGGAGTCCAAGAAGACTTGCAGTCTGTCATGTGAAATATCTCAACGATATCTCATGCATACTTGACCTGAGATAGTTTGATGCCCAATGCATCATGATTGATCTCAAGTCCAAGGAAGAAGTGTAGCGGACCCATGTCTATCATCAAAAACCTACCATGTAGAATCCTCTTGACAACAACAATCGTTGAAGTCGAGAAACCGTTGATCAACAAATCATCAACATACATAACTAAGAGTAGAAGTGAATCAATTGTCGTAAGCATGTAGACATTCGGGTCTGATTTACAATGTACAAAGTTCAGTGATAACAGGTACGAGTCCATCTTGGCATACCATTCCCTCGGAGCCTACCTGAGGCCATAAAGGGACTTCTTCAGTCGACAAACCAAATATGAGTCCTGCATAAATCCCTGGGGATGATCCATGTAGATATCCTGAGAGAGATCATCATGAATAAATGCATTCTTCATGTCCATTTGATGGACTTCCCATCCTTTGGATGTTGCAATGGAAAGTGCCAATCATATGGAATCCATATTCGCTACTGGAGCAAAGGTCTCATCATAGTCAATACTGTGAACCTGCTGAAATCCTTTGGTGACAAGCTTGGCTTTGTATCTGCTAATCTGTCCATCCATTGTCGTCTTGTTCCTATAGACCCATCTTCATCTGACAAGTTTCCTCCCAAAAGGAAGGGGAACCAAATCCCAAGATTTGTTCTCGAGGAGGGAATTGTACTCCTCCTGCATGGCAGATTCCCAAAAGGGATTTCCAGCTGCCTCGCCATAAGACTGTGGATCTGAAGACTAAACCAAGAAAAGATTCTTGGAGGTAAATGGTTCAGTGGCAGTGAGTGCAACAAGAGGCTCCTCGAAATCATATCGAGTCCTCCTAGTGTCGACTGGTTCACCAATGAGATCCCCCGCATCCTAAAGAGTAGTCTGTGCCCACTTGGGACTTTTCTCTGTCTCTATAACTGCATCTAGATGCTCTGACTCTTCATATGACTATACTAATTCTGAATATGAATCATCTGATTCCTATGAATCAGAACTCTTGACTGGAGAAGATTCGGCATGTGCATGCTCATCATCTCTGACAGGTGGAAGAATGAAGGTGTTTGTATGCGGATGTTGAGGTACATGCAACTTACTTTCCTCGAATTGGACACTATGCTCAATGATGAGTTGATCCAAGGAAATATCAATAAGTCTATATCCCTTTACATCATCGGGGTAGCCAACAAAAATTCACTCAGTGCTCTATGGATCAAGTGCCTTCCTCTTTTCAGAGGGAATCTGAGCCCATGGACATGAACCAAAAATGCAAAAGTGGGTCACTTCTAGTTTGAGGTCACTCCAAGACTCATAGAGGGTATTATCCTTGACAGATCTATGGCTAGATATGTTTTCGATGTATGTTTCACAATTAAGTGCTTCAGCCCATAGTATCTTTGGTAGTGACTTTGCATGCAACATGAAAGATTCCATATCCTTTAGAGATCTTTTTTTCTGCTCAACAACTCCATTTTTGTTGAAACTGAATCCCTACCTCATGGAAAAGATTGTGGAACTCATGATTTACATACTCTCCCCCATTATCATTTCGGAGGATTTCGATCTTCTTTCTGGAATGTGTCTCAACCAGAGCTTTGAAATCTTTGAGGTGTTGAAAGACCTAAGATTTTTTCCTGAGAAAGTAGATCCATGTAAAATGTGAAAAATCATCAACAAAAATGAGAACAAACCTCACTTTATTGATATATGGATGCGGAAAAGGACCCATAAGGTCACTTTGGATCAAATATAAAGGTGTGGAGGCTCTCTCAGACTTTCCTTTGTCAAATTTCTCTTGATGGTGTTTTTCGAGAACACATCCCTCACATACTCCCTTAGAGAAATGAATGTCTGGTAGACCATCAACCAATATTTGCTTGCTAAGTTGTTGTCTGTATCTGAAATTCAAATGCCCAAAACTTTCGTGCCAGATCCTACTATTTTCATTAGCATGAGTCAACAGTAAAGAAGAATCAGGTTCAATGAATTCAGAAAAAGTATACAATCTAGACTGATGATTTACCTCACTGGTAGAAAACCTAGAGTTGGTTTGCATGTCATATATGTCCACAGAATTTGGTGTGAATATAAATTTCTTTCTAGTGTTGGAACTCTTTATTTGATACACAGAGAGAAGGTTGAAAAAAAATTTGGGAACATGCATCACATTCTCAAAGCTTCTGTTGATGAGTTCAATCATTCCTTTGTCGATGACATCGATAGAAGAGTTGTCCCCCATCAGAATAAGAGGACCTTTTCATGTATCCAATGAAGAATATACTTCTTTTGAGGTAGACATGTGATGTGATTCTCCTGAATCAATGATCCAATCATCGAGAGAGGAGTTGATGGCAATCAAGGCATGGCTAGAATTGCCTTTCTTGGAATTTGGATCTTCTGGATTCTTCATCTTGGAACCATCAGGGATGTGATATCCAAGGTTTTTTTTCTGAAGTATTTGAGACCTCAGATCTAATTTGTTTTTCATGCATGTGGATTATGAATGGAATCCTCTATGAAAATACGTGCATTTATCCCCTTTTCTTCCCTTTTCCCCTTTGGATTCGAAGGCATCGGTGAAGGGTTTTTTGTACCCTTCCTTGTTTGGATGTGCATGAGATTTATGTTTATACTTATATTTAGATTTATGATATTTTTAGCTTCCATATTGCACAGTGAGTGCATTCTCCTTTGGGCCTTTGATTTTTCCCATGTTGATGAGCTTGGTTTTCTCTTGTGTCAGGGCTTCGATAAATTCCTCAAGAGAAGGCATCTTCCAGGTGGCTCCAGAGGTAAATCTGATAGAATGGAGTGTGCATATGAATATAGAGAATTCAGGAACAAGCTTGGAGAGAATGGTGAGAACCATTTTTTTCTCCTCCTTCAATTTATCAACCCCGCAAGCTTTGAGCTTTGACAGTAAATCCTTAAATTTTGTAAAGCAATCTTGGATATTGTCGGAGCTTTTTGGATCGAATGTAAGTCGTTCCACCTCCATCATGTGTCCCCTCATCTCATCCTATTTTCCAAACATCCCTTCCAAGGTGGCCCAGGCTTCATTAGGAGTCTTAGAGGAAGATATATGAAAAAGGAGATCGGGATAAATAAGACTGCAAATTGTTCCGAGTGCCTCATCCATGCAATTTAAATACTTTGATTTTTCTATGGATGATGTCATTTTTGTATCTATATTCAAGGTTAACCTATACAAACATCTGGTTTGGAGATGTATGGATATTTTCTCCTTCCATGCAAAATAGTTGTAAGGTGTAAGAATGAATTCTTTTTGGAAATCCATCTTTCTGTTGTCTTCAATCTTTTGTATCTACAAAAACATTTTGGTGTAGATTTTTATTACCAGTATGTCAGCTCTAATACCATGTAAATGTGTTGAACCTAGAAAAACTAGATCTATCTAGAAAATACTACACACATTTGCAGAGAGAAATTGAGAAAGAAGAAGAAGGAGAGAACGAATGGAAGAATTCTCATTAACTATTATGAATAATGAATAATTTACACATGATATACTCTGTATAACTCAATGAGTACACACTGGAGGAGAACCAATGTGCCATAGTGGTGGTCTAGAGTGATATAGAAACACACCATCAGTTATGGGAGTGAACTTCCTACTAGTCTAGTCTCTCAGGAAGTTACGGGAGTGAACTGCCACCTAGTTGAGTTAACTAGTCAACTATTCTTCAGTTAATTGACTGAAAAAAGAGTAGTGAGGATTTAACTCATGGAATCAAGGGTAATGCATGAGTATGGTGATGATCCCAAGGAAAGTGCACATTATCTAGTGATGATCCTTATGTTGCATGGTGAGAAAACCAATGCAACATCTAAACTCAACTCAACTAGTCAAACTGAAGTGTCAACTGAAAGAGAATATTCTTCAGGTGGAATATTCTCCCCTAAAGTATAGGAGACTGGATAATGACTAATTATGACTAATAAACAAGGAAAAACCTTAGGAGAAAGAATACTAGGTTTGTGTGAAGTAACTCCAACACTAGGTTCGTGCTTGAGAAAATCCTCTTTGGGTTTTTCAGAAAACATCTCTAGTTGGTCAAAACACTATCTTGAAGTTGACTGCAAAAACAATTATTTCCATAACTTACATAGCATTCCCTATAGACTTTGTGTAGCATGTTTGATTTCTTCAACAATATTCATTTAGGTGGTGGATGAAACACTGCTGGAGGATGAAAATGAATGTTATATCATCCCTCGAGCATTTCCCATTGTCCTTTAACCTTCTTTGTACTTACAAAACTTGCATAGCGTGGGGTCTCTATGCAAGTTATGTACAGTGTTATTTGTAAATATGTTATCTAATTGCTAATTTTATGCTCAGATAGGCTCTACCAGCTTGAATTAATTGATGCATATCTTCTTCTTCTTTTGTAAATAAGAGTTGTATAAAAAGCCGTAAAAAACCAAAGTTACAGTATCATCAAGAGTTCAAAACTGTAATAAATGAACTTCCCCGAAGGGAAACCAGTTTAGCCAGCCAGTCATAGTAAAGCCCATTGTCTTAAGATAAAAGTTTGAGAATGAAAAAACTCAAACATAAAAATTACGGTCTCCATAAAACAACATATCAAATATGATCATAGGCCCCATGAAGAAAATGAAATTCAGACACTTGGTTAAACTAACATAAAGACACCTATGTCGGTCATGTGGTGGGCTTGTAGTAGGGCCACATGAACAGAGATGTGGCATTAGTCATTGGGTCCATAGCAGGTGCACCTTCCTCTTCAAAAATTGTCCCTCCCTCTTCCATGGGCTCATGCATGGTGACTCCTGTGTCGATGTCACCTTCGACCCAATCCTTCTCGTCCCATGTACCTCCCTCCTCCATGGCCTCGTGCTTAGAAGTTCCCGTGTCAATGTAGCTTCCAATCCATTCCTCCTCAAAAAATGTCCCTTCCTCCTCCATGGGCTCGTGCATGGAACCTCCCGTGTCATCTTCATTGTCAACCCCTATAGCACCTGCTCCTCCATCCCCTGAGCCATCTATGTTTCCCCCCCTGAGGCTTTGCCCGCTCCTGGTGCCGAGTGACAAGCCCCTGTAGAGTTGAGAGCATTTGTAGGAGCGTTGAAACCTTCTCGTCTAGGATTTCCATATGAAACTGAAGGTCATCTAGGCCTTGTTGCAGTTCAAAGACTAGACCTTACAGGATGGCAAGGTTGTCCTACAATTGTGAGTTTGGTACTAAATCTAAAAAAGAATGAGGCCCTGGTTGTGATCCCAGGAAGTTTTTTTTCTCTCGCAGGTGAGGATGGTTGTTTGGTTTCTCTAGATGGACTGGTGCACGCGCTGGTGAGTTGGGTAGAACTGTAGGAAGCAACAGTAAAGTGGAGGCCATATCGAATGAATTCTCTGGGATAAAACCCAAGGAATTTTCCAGCCATCTTGCGAAGGGTGAAGAGAGGGGCGATAGGTTTTTGGAGCTTTATTGAGATTGTGATTGAGAAGAGGGTGAGGAATATGAACCAGGTGATGAGTTAAGAGATGGTGCAGGTAGGGGTCGAAGAGCCACTCGCGACCGGCTTGGCTACCAAGTCGAGCCATGCTTAGATTTCCCCCTTTGTGTTGGCATGCCTAGGACACTAAGGGAAATTGCAAGCCCTAGAAGGAATCATAGGTAATGGAGGTGTAGCTGGTGTGGGTGCAGGTTGCAGGAAGTATCATCCTTGGAAGAGAACCTCTGCAAATGCATCTAGTAGAAGACATGGTGTCAATATTGCTAAAGGAGGCAAAGGCGCACGATCAGAGTAAATTCAAATTCATGGCTCTGAGCCATCGAAGTGACAACGAGCTTAGGCTAGGTGCACTAAGAGTAATGGTGCCTAGGCCTGCGCAATCTTGGATTAAATGCATGAGAGTGGCGGGAGGGTGTGTCGCGCTCCTGTCACATAGCCATCGCCATGTTGGCTTCTTCATACCCTCTCTTGGTGACATGTGTCCCACACTAGCACCCCATATGGGGAGCTATCGATGGCTTTAAATTTATCCTTGCAATGTTAAGGATGGGGTGTGTCGGGTTGATGAAGGTTTGGTAGAGTATCTCCTGTCCTTCCCGGTTTGTTCCAATATTATCCAGTTTGTCAGTGATTTGATTCACCTTCCTTCTTACATGCAGGTGGATGAAGGCCTAATTGGGTCAAATAAGATTCACAATTGTCCTCATCCCATGAGAAATTTGCCAACATGGCGAGATTCGCTCAGGGTCAACACCATTCAGGATTTTCCGAAAGAGATTGAGAATGATTTGTGAGTCTCCTTCCACAATCAGCTTGGTGAAGCTGTGCTCAATGGTCAATTGCAAGCCTCTGGTGATCCCCCATAACTCTGTAGCATTGTTTGTGGTGTGTCTTAAGTTTCCTGTGGTGATGAGAAGAATGCTTCCCTGGTGGTTTCGGAAAACCACTCCAAATCTTGTGGGGTTGTCCTCGATATTTTGAGTCCTAGGAGTGAGAGGAAGGCCCTGAACTGGTTTGAATTCCCAAGACCTCAAGATTCTTTGCTCCTAAATTGGTCAATTTAGGTCAGTTTTGGTCCAATGTTGTAACTTGATTATTTCTAGAACGTTGTGGCAGCTTTCATTCTAGTAGTGTTGCCATGGGAGCTGGTCATTTCTGAAGATCCTTCTGTTTCTTTCCTTCCAGATTTTCCAAAGGATGAAGCCTGGAATCAATTGCCATATACAGTTGAGAATAGGTGACTGGAAAGCCACATCTTACCAATATTCTATGGTGGTGTTGATGCTATCCCTTTTTCGATCCGAAGTGCGCATGATTATCGCACATTGATCCTAGACCTGAGTGATGTAAGGGAAGATGTTAAGGAGATGATTAATTATTTCTGCCTCCTCCCTACAAAGAGGGAAAATGGATGGGCCAACAAACCCACTTTTAGTAAGGTTGTCCTAGGGGAGGATGCTTTCATGTGTAACTAATCAAAGGAAAAGGTTGATTTTTGGCCAATGCTTTAGGGACCAGATTTTGTTCCAAAATCTCCTCGAGTGGAAAATATCGGAATAAGTCTTGATGGCATAGGCCTCTTGGATGTTGAAGGTGCCCCTTGGTGAGTGCCCCCATCATAGGATGTCCTTGCCTGTCCAAATGGGGATTTTCTACGAGTTGATTGTGTTGAGCCAAGGCTGAAGATCCACCTGTACCTCTATATGCAAGTCCTCTCCCATATATTTCCAGCATCTCCAGGTGGTTTCCGTTGGGTTGTCCTTCCAGTAGTCTGCCACTTTTTTCAGTATTGCCTGTATAGCTAGGGTGTTGAAGGTGTCAGTCGAGGCTTCTTTCTCTAAAATATGTAACCGTTTCCATGAGTCCTTCCAAAAGGGGGATGTTTGACCTTTTTAGATTTCCCAGAAGGCGCGATTGAGTACAAGTTGTCTATTTTTCTTGGCTGCCATCTAGATTAGGGAGCATGGGTTGTCTAAGTTCCATATGATTAGGTTTATTTTCGCCATGTTAGGAGTGTACTTTCTTCTCCAAAGCTTGGCCCATAGGTCTTGAGGCCTTTTCAGCCATCTCCACCAGATCTTAACACTTAGTATTTTGTTCATGGTTGAAGGGTCCCTTATTCCCAGACCCCCTTGAACCTTGGGTCTGCAGAGATTTTCCCAACTGATTAGTGCCATCTTTTTACCTTTTTTGAGGCCTTTCCAGAGAAATTTTCTCTGCAAGGTTTTGATAGCATTAAGGACAAATATAGGGGCGACTAGGGGTGAGAAGGTATAAACTGTTAAGGCTTGCAACACTAACTTAAGGAGAATGAGGTGACTGGGGAAATTAAGAGCTCGGTAGGTCCAGGAGGAGAGAATTTTTGAGAAGGAAGTGAGGAAGTTTTCCCACGAGCTTTTCTTGAGGGCATTGTCCAATAGGGGGATTCCTAGGTATTTGAGTGGAAGGGAGCTTCGGGCGAAACCTAAGATTTTAGAGATGTGGTGCTGACTCAAAATCGGGGTGTTGAAAAAGAAGATTTGGGACTTGTCCTTGTTGATGTCCAGGCCTGAGGCATCACATAAAGTTTGAAGGATGGATAGAATGGAGTGGGCGTCCAAGACTGTGGGGGATCCCATCATCAGAGTGTCATCAAAAAATTGTCTGTGAGAGATCGGAGGATTTATGCCATGCAACGGAAGGTCTACCAGTGATTTGTTATATATGGCAGCATGAATGGATCAGTTGAGACCTTTTTCCATGATAATAAAGAGGAACGAGGAAACAGGATTGCCTTGTCTAATTCCTCTGGTGGGGGAGAAATGACAGGAAGGGACACCGTTGACAAGGATTGAGAAGAAGGCAGAGGAGGTGAGGGTCAAGATCCAATCTACCAGAGACGGGTCAAAGCCAAAGGCAACGAGCATCGAACTCATATATTCCCAACTTAACTTGTCAAAAGATTTAGAAAGATCCAATTTTAAGAGCATACCTAGAGTGTGGGTATTCTGCAGGGAGTGTATGACTTCATGCGCTAAAATGACACTGTCCAGAATTTGTCTACCTTCCACATAACCTGATTTCTCTAGTGAGATGATAAGTGGGAGGATAGGTTTAAGTATTATTTCTATAACCTTGGTTAAAATATTGTATATGACGTTGCAGAGAGCTATTGGTATAAACTACTTAGGATGACTGACGAGCTCTTCTTTGGGAATGAGGGTGAGGAAAGTTGGGTTGAGGGTGGGGAGAACCTGACCTGAGACCCCGGAGTCTTCAATGATTTCCCAAACCTTCTTTCTGATCATTTTCTAGCAATGGTAGATGAAGTCAGTGGTGAATCCATTCGGTCCCGAAGCTCTACCTTTGGGGGTGTTCTGGAGCACTTGGTCTACTTCCTCGAGTGTGATGGGCCGAAGCAGGGCGACATTTTTCTCCTCCGTGATTAAAGTGGGAATGTATTGCATGACCTTGGTGATGGCTTGAGATCTGTCCTTATGAGGTTTTGTCAAGAGGTTTTTGTAGTAGGCGACCAACTCCTCCTCCAGATCCTCATGGGATTGAATGATTTTCCCATTTTTTGAGATTAACTGCATGATGTGATTGTTATGTGTTCATTGAAGGGTAGACTTGTGGAAAAACATGGTGTTTTGATCGCCCTCCTTGAGCCATTTGATGCGAGACTTTTTTCTCCACATGATCTCTTCTTGGGCTTTTCTTTATTCAAGTCTTTGGCTTATTGCTGCTTCCTGAGATTTGAGGTCCTCAGAGTTCCCTTGCTCCTGGTTTTGTCTTTGTACAATGCCCATTTGATATTTTAGTTACTTTTGGGATTCAAATATGTTGTCGAAGGTGTGTTTATTCCAAGTCTTGAGTTGCTTCTTAAAGTTTTTAAGCTTTTGTTGGAAAAAGTACATCTTGGAACCGTCAGATATCACTGCCTCCCTGCACAAAGTGTGGACCTTTTGTTAAAATTCTGTGTGACTAAGCTAGAACTGTTCTAGCCTAAAGGGTTTTGGTCTAGGGGTGGTCGGTATGTCCATTCACAGCTAGATAGGTTAGTGTTCTGATCCATGGACATCCAATATGCATGTTTCCAGAGTTGTGCCCTCCATCATGAGGGAGTCTGAGAGAAGAAACCAGTCCAACCTGCAAGCTATTTGATGGGATCCAGTTCTTAGATTTGTCCAAGTGAAGGTTCCATTGGAGGTTTCTAAGTCGATGAGGTTCAATTTGTCTATGAGATTCTAAAAATATCCAAAGCCTAATTCCAAACGTCGAGTTCCTCCCCTTTTCTCGTTCAGATTGTGAATCATATTGAAATATCCTCCTAAAATCCACCTGTTCCCCCCAGTTAGGATTGCCAAGTACTCCATATTTTGAAGGAATTCTTGATTATCCCTAGAGCTGGTGGGTCCATAGACATTTGTAAGGTATCCTGGTTTGTTGGAGCCAATGAGATGATAGGCTGTCGAAATGGACCATTTAGTTTTGAATTTTTTTTCCAAAGTGACTGAGCTTGGATTCCAAAGTAGAGCCAGACCCTCACCTATGCCCGTGGCCGCCATGTAGATGCCTTTCCCTTTCTTCTAGCAATAGGGGAGGATCTTGTCCATATCTTCAATGGTGCATTTTGTTTCTTGGAGCATCATTATGTTTGGTTTTTCTGTTATGATCATGTCTCGTAGCAACTTTTTCTTACTAGGACCGTTGAGTCCTCTTATATTCCAGGAGATGATCTTCATGATGAGGATGGGGAGGGGAAGGGGGGGAAGCTAGACGATATGAGATGGATCTGATCGAAGTTAACCATGAAGTGTCCTATCAATTGAATGAGCTTTCTAGTTTATTTCCTTCCTCGTTTCTTTTCATCCTTATGGGATTTGCATTTTTCCTTCGATGTATTTCCTGTTGGAAAAAAATACCACACTTAGGGGGGGGGGTGAATGAGTGTGGGGCTATTTTTCCCAAAACTTCCGTTTTACACAAAAATCCTTTGTTAACATTCAACATTTACTCATTACCCATTCCTGTCATTTATAACCAGTTATATGTGAACATATATCAACAATATATCATCAACATGTCATCACCACAAGGAACACAAAGAACACAAGATTTATGTACAATTTTTCTTTTTATTATGGACAAAAATCTGGGGGTTTTCCAATAACAATTGAATATAGTACAACTCTACAAGAGAACCAGCTCTATATGCAAGACTCAGCTTACATTCTCAGCATCCACTGAGATGAGGCAACAATCCGCAACAAATATGAGTCTGTCAACAAGTGTGTGACCTGTCAGTAGTGCAACCCGCATGTGTATGGGTCCTGGCTCACTACAGCCTGCATATTCATGACCAATGTATATAACAACCTACGTATACCTTCTGAGCTTATTAGGGTTTGTCCTTCAATACCAAATCAGATCATATGCAACCAATTTTTCTTTCTTTTATGTGTCTTACTATCCAATCTAACCACCAGCCAGTCACAATGCATCCAAGTTGTCCAATAGCTTACTTATGTTCCACAACCAATCAATATGAATGTTATCTCAATCATGTATAAACAACTAGTATATCATAGCAATCATGTCATCATTGAATCACAAGAGTACTACTCACTCCATCAACCAACATAAATCATATCACAACAACCATACCAAGAATTCCCTAAGCATTCACAACACAACAAACAATACTATCCATCAAGACAATAATGCAACCATACCAGTGTCTCAGTTATAGATCTGAGTTCATTCATTTGTGCACCTTTTCAATCATGATAAGACAATAATGAGTCATCAAACTATGCATAATATATCAAATAATCCATCTTTATTGATTAGTTTCCACTTGACATCTATCATTCTCATCAAGGATAATACATATACATTACATCAATCAATCAATCCTTTGACATCAATCGATCACTTGACATCAATCAATAAAACCATTGGCATCAATGACAACATGATCCAACAATCTCCCCCTTTGGCACTGATGACAATACCAACATTGATGTCAACACCAATTACCAATTATTGATGTCAACATGTAGATAAGGCATGCTCTACATCAATATTCAATGTGATTGTATCTCCCCATCAATAAACATCAATCACATCAATGTGATTAATTCTCCCCCTTTGACATCAATGGCAAAGGGCCATTCTCCTCTTGGGGCTGCTCCCCTTGCTTGAAATCTCCTTGGGGCTGCTCCCCCTATCTTGTTTCCACTGAATAATCTCTCCCCTTTTGAACAAGGGATATGAATCTTATGTAATGCTGAAAATACATTGCTCATGATCCCTCTATGACCATCTCTACCCCTGGAATTATGCCTCTGTGCTCTTTCTTCAAATATAGGGCTCGTTTCTAGGTATGCATTTGATAAATATCTTCTCTTAGAATCATGGGAAGAAGAATGACACCCCCTATGGGTATGTCTCCCCTATCTTCTCTATAAGATGAACAATGTGCTACCATATAACAATCATTGGACCTGTTCATGTATTAAACTCATGCCATACCAAGAATCATGAAACAAAAGATATGTCTATAATGAAAATAGAGAATCATGAACAAGATTTCATCCATGGAATGTATCCACCATATGCCAACATGTGCATCTACCAATATGCCAACATGTGAATCTACCAGTTATGCCAAACAAATACCATCTATGAGTGTACCATCATGCATCATCACTTGTGCAAAGAAAGTATATCAACCATGCATCAACAAGATATGACTCCCCAATGATGTACAACATGAATATCCACTCAACTCACCAACTACATGTCTCAATATGTAGCTCAACCACATGCAAAATGCATGCACCATGACATCAACATATGCTTCCAATAATACATCATAAGATATATCAATGAAACTCGAATATGTACTAGCCATGTACCCCAACAGATCAACATCAATCCATACTCATGGGTTAGTGCCATGCACCCAAGATTTATTTTACATCGTCACCTTACATGATCTAACATAGAACCATGAAAATCTGCAGCAAATAGTATTAGAACCTACAATAAACAATGTTAGACTCTGCAACACTTAGTTATACCAACATATCAAGCTACAATCCATGTGAATTTCCTTTTTACCAAGGCTTTACCACATATACATAGTCTGTTGCACAACAACTCGCGTATGTGTGTGACCTATTCAAGGTCAGCCTATGTATGTACACGATTGATACCGCTATCACATGCGTATGCCTCAGTATATGAATTGCTTAAGCTTCCCTTCAGTCTTTCATTATGTTTTGGTTGCTCTGTCTTCTTCACCCACTTATGTAGGTGTCCCTGCTCTTCAGAACTTGAGCTCTGAGCATCCATATTTTGAAATATGTCTCCTTTCCTTACTTCATTCCTTCTTCTATCCATGCCATGTGAATTCCTCATCATGGAATTTCTTCTTGTGTTCCAACAATCCTGGGAATTGTGGCCAAATCCATTGAAGCTGTAGCATCTCATGGTGTTACAGTGAACATCAATGTGTCCTACTTGATCACATCTCCAACACTTCATGGTATTATAAAATATTCCATTATATCTCCTTTCATAAGATATACATTCAAAATCTTTGTGACCATATCCATTACATGAATAACAATGCCCATGAAAAATACTTTCATGCCTTTGCTTTGGTGTCCCAAGCATAGCTTCTTGATCTCTTCCTTGCTTTGTTATTTTGAAATTTTCTTTGCCTTGTGTAGATGGTTGTTTTGCAACATTGTCTTCCTTCCTTGATGGACTTACCTCGTGCTTATTTGAGATGATTGCTTCAACATATTTAGCTTCTTCTTTGTATCCAAGACCTGATTTATCAAGTGGTGATCTTTGAATTTCCAAGATCTCATTCAAGATTCGTGAGCTATTCAAGAATTTGTTTGACTTTTCTACCTTCTTTCTAAGGTCAACAATTTCAGCTTCTAACTTACAACATGATTCTTCCTTTTCATTTAATAGTTCCTATATTCTTTTGGCTTATTCAATTTAGGTCTTGATATGGACAATGATTTCAAAAATTTTGCTAATCTCATCATATACATTTATATCTTCTTTTCCATTCTTTAGTATTGTGATCTCTTCTTCCTTTTCTTCTAATTGAGTCTTATTGCTCTCTTCTTGTTCCTTGAGCATTTCCTTTAATTTCAAGATGTGCCTTAGAATCCTCCTAACAAACTTCTTAGTGTTATCCGAAAGAAAGTTATAGTCTATATAATAATGCTCACTTCTATATCTATATAAACCCTCTTCAACTTCCTTTTGAAGTTTTAATAGATTTTCTTCTATTCTTTTCATAGGATAATTACCATCAAACTTTACACAAACTATTTCTAGATCTTCTTCTTCACTTGTAGAGAAAAATTCATCATCACCATTGAAATCAAGGGTTTTTGAGGATTCTTTACTTTCATTTGAAATATCTTCACAATCTTCCTTTTTTCCAACATCAACACATAATTCTTTGCCTTCATTTGAAATGTCTTCAAGATCTTCCTTTGTGCTATCATCACTTGATTCTTT
>JZKD02S2324712.1:243778-256926 GCA_000966675.3 Picea glauca | reverse complement strand
CCACACTTAGAGGGGGGGGGGGTGAATGAGTGTGGGGCTCTTTTTCCCAAAACTTCCCTTTTACACAAAACTCCTTAGTTAACATTCAACATTTACTCATTACCCATTGTTGTCATTTATAACCAGTTAGATGTGAACATATATTAGCAACATGTATCAACAATATATCATCAACAAGTCATCACCACAAGTGTCACACACCCACTATGGCATAATAAGTTTTTCGCCTCTTCTCGAGGGATAGAATCCTCAAAGTCCTATAGGGTCCTAGTGCAGGCTAGTTCTTCCCTTGTCCACCTCCATGTGATCGTTGGTTATGACCATAGGCCAAACAAACTAGGCACCTTTTCGCATTTCACGACTTCACGATACAAGTGAGTCAAGTCTTTCGACTCTGCAAACCCCGAAGCCCGAAATCTTACCTTTGAGGAGATCAACAGCTGCGAGTCTCCCCCTGATCTGACGGTCCTGGCCGTATCGGGATTTCGGTAACCAAGAGTTCATAATGCAAAAGAGTCGAGTCTTTCGACTCTCCAAACCCCAAAATCCGAATGGGCTAAGGTATTCGGCTCCACCTTTGTCTCAGTGTCATGTGACCTCCAGCTAGGTGCAAGTCTCAGTGCTTATCTCTTTCGGGTTTCATGACTTTGCGATTCCCGTTGCAAGTGTTCCTTACTTTTTGGAATGTTGAACCCCGAAACGCGATATAGGTTAACGGGGTGTTGACTCCTTCCCTGTGACGAGAACACTCCACCTATCACCTCCACATGACCCCTACTCTGGGATGTACCTCTTGTCATCCACATGGCTCCTACATCTGGGATGTGCCACCTGTCCATTCGTGCCTTCAAATTTTGGGACTCAAGTCAACAATGAACTGTCATCCCCTTCCCTTTTCAAACCCCGAATTCCTATTCACACTAATTCGACTCGGAGTTTCACATACCAGGATTTTGCGTACCGGGATTTCACAACTTGTGAAGACGAGGGGTTCATACCATTGGGTTTCTTGGGTGTCAAAATGCCGAAATCAATTCACACTACACTACTTCAGGATTTCACATACCAGGATTTCACAACTTGCGAAGACAAGGGGTCCATACCATTGGGTTTCCTGGGTGCCGAAATGCCGAAATCGATTCACACTACACCGCTTTGGTATTTCACATATCGGGATTTCACGACTTGCAAAGACAAAGGGTCTTGACCTTGGGTTTCACAAGTGCCGAAACCCCGATCGACAGCCACGTGTCCTCTACAAATGGACGATCTAGGTAACTCCCATGGATCTTGATATCTACGGTCTCGATTCCTTCACTACTTGCGAAGGTTAAAAGGGGTCGAGGCATTAACACCTACGTTCCTTCCTCCAATCTAGTGGTCATGACAGACCTTAGATCCTCCGAAATGATCTCGTTCATTCATCTAGAAAACGTAAGGGTTTTCCAGCAACAACTGAGTAGAGTAAAACTCTATAAGAGCACCAACTCTATATGAAAGAATCAACTTACATTCTCATCATCCACTGAGATGAAGAAACAATCCCCAATAGATATCAATCTATCAATAGGTACGTGACCTGTCAGTAGTGCATCCAGCATGTGTATGCATCCTAGCTCACTACAACCTGCATATGCACGCAACCAATGTATACAAAAACCTGCATATACCTTTTGAGCTTCTTAGGGTTTGTCCTTCAAGACAAAATCATATCCTCTGCAACCAAATTATCTTTCTTTTTTGTGTCTTACTATCCAATCTAACCACTAGCCAGTCACAGTGCATCCAAGCTCTCCAATAGCTTATTTATGCACCACAACCAATCAATATGAATTCTATCTCAATCATGTATAAACAACTAGTATACCATATCAATCATGTCATCATTGAATCACAAGAGTACTGCTCACTCCATCAACCAGCATAAATCATATCACAACAACCATACCAAGAATGCCTTAAGAATTCACAACACAACAAATAATACTATCCATCAAGACAATAATGAAACCATACCAGTGTCTCAGTAATAGATCTGAGCCCATAGAATGTAGATCTAGAACCTGCCATAGTCTTCAACAATTAGTCATCATCTCAAACACAAATCTTCATGATTTTATCCACTTTACGTGCATTGTCCTCATACAACCTGCGTATGTACACGCCCTAGTTCATTAGAACCTGTGTACACCTCAAAAACTAGGGTTTCTGAAGCTCCAAAACTTTTTCCATCAAGATCTTTGACATTGCTGAAACTTTGATGCGTCCATGAGATCCTCCTCATGCTCTCTTTCTCAGAATGTATCTTCAATCATGCTCAAGAGATCCACACCAAATATGATCTCACAAGAATCTCTCATAAGAATCTCTCCATCAATAGTCCAAAAGATAATCTCCCAAGAAGCTCTCCATTGATCCACAAAATGGATGATTTGCAAGAGTCCATAGCTATCTTATTTATACTTTCATCCTCTAGGTCACTTAACCCATTTTTAGGTCACTTAACCTATTTTACTTATTTTAGGGTTAACCACTTTCCATAAATAGAAATTTCTCCAATACTTTATCATTTAAGTATTCCTTCTTGATTTTGTCACCTTTCTTTACCATTTAAATATTTTTTCTTGATTTTGTCACTTCTCTTTATTATTTAAATAATCCATCTTAACTTTGTTACTTTAATTTATCATTTAAATAATGATTTCTTCTTTTAAAGAAATTTTACTTCTTTGACCTTGTGGGCTTCAAGCCAACATGTGAGGGTCGTCCAACTTCATAAGGCCATAACTCTCAAATCGTGAGGAGTTATGTGACATTCCACATACCACTGGAAATGGCATGACGCACACTATCCATATAGGATAGTTTCACCAACAAATTCATTGATCTTCATCTCATTATTCCACATACAAGCATGGGTCCTCCAATCATTCTTCCAGGATAACTCAATCCACAAAGCATCTTCCCATGATGGATTTCACCATAAGGGGACCACTTTGGAGTTCATCCATTTGTGCACCTTATCGATCATGATAAGACAATAATGAGACATCAAACTATGCATAATATATCAAAGAATCCATCTTTATTGATTGGTTTCCACTTGACATCTATCATTCTCATCAAGGATAATACATATACATTACATCAATCAATCAATACTTTGACATAAATCAATCACTTGACATCAATAAATCTAACCATTGGCATTAATGAAAATATGATCGAACATTTCCTTGTATTCCCAATCTCGTGCTGTATCTGGCGGTGGAACCTGCTGAGGAGTTAAGGAAGATCTTATGGAATTTTTTGAGTTGTTATGGGGGTATGGTATAGATTTGATGGTGTCGATAGGCATGTTCTAGGTGCTCCAGCTTAATGCTCGCTAGTTATTTCTCATATAGATCCATTTCGACATCTCCATCCTCGATTTCTGTTTGTTCCATGGTTTTAGTTTTGGAGCAAGTTGGGGAAGTAGGAAGGTTCAGAACTTGGGCTTCCCCTGCTTTTTCTTTCCATGTTTGATGGGGTGTTTTATTTGTGGGTGAAGCCTGTGAGGCTATCGAGTTCTCCAATTGGTGTTGCAGTATCTCATATTGATTGTTGGTGGTCGGATATTTTTTTTCCTGGGCTTCTTGCTTCTGTCCTCCTTGTTTGTGCCTTCTGGGCACCTAAATGAAGCCCTCTTTGTTTTTGTTGGCTTCTGGGTTACCATATTTTCTTGTTTCATTGAGGGGGCAGTCCCTGAAGAGATTCCCATGCTCATGACATTTTCTACATCTAAAAGGAATGTGTTCGTAGTCAATGGTTTGAAGCCAATCCTCATCTTGATATTCTAGATAAATAGATCCTGGGAGTGGCTTGGCGATGTTCATATAGACACAGATGCATGCATAAGAGGTGTATCTTCTTTGTTTCATGGCCTCCTAGGATTTGACATACACTCCAATGGTGTTGCCTATGCCGACAAATACCTCTTCCAACCAAAACTCCTATGGAAAGGAGTATATCCTAATCCATACTGGGGCGTGTGAAAATTACTTCGTTTCAGAGATGAAATTCTTAGTCCAAAATATCAAGAAGAGCCCCGCTGAGTTGAAAAAATATGGCCCTCCATCAAAAATACGATTCCTGTCTTCTAGGTTATGCAAGATTATGGTGAAGAAACCCTTGGAACCAAGTGGTAGATCATAATGTCCTTTGGGATTCCATCATTGATGTATCCATTTTACTAGATCATGTTCTGAGGGCCGGAGTCCTAAACATTTTCCCACTAAGGCATAATCTCTCATATATTTATTTTGTTCCTCGATCTGGGGTGTGCTTATGATGTATTTCAAGGCTTTTGGCACCTGAGGAATGCATTTTATAGGTAGCCATGGTTGTGACATGCTTCTTGATGTCGGTGTTTTCCCAGAATCTATATCCATCTCTTTCTCCTTGAAAGTGCCCTCAGATAGTAGTTGTAGGAGAAGATATGGAGGTGGCTCAGGTGCATGGATCCCCCTCCATTGTTTCCATTCACCATTGCTTCACTAAAGGAGGGGCCTCATGACCCTCTCTCTCTCAGAATCATTGATCCCCCATAGGGGAGTTCAAGTGCACTGAACAACAAAAACCCTAACCCTAGCCTAGTTGCTTGAGCGCTCGAGACCACACATGATTCATAGTTAGTAGTAATCAAACTTCAAAGCATTATTATTATGTGAAATTGATGCATATATTTGCTTACCATCTTACCAAATGAATAAATTATTATAAAGTGGACTCAAGAGATGTCTAGGAGAACATTTCTAATTCATCTTCAGAAAATGTTGCTTGCCACAATTTCCGTTCTTTTCTTCCCATCGAAATCTTCTCATAATGGATATTGATCCTTTCTTGTATTTTTTGTTGACCATTCATATCATCACTATGACCAAGTTTTATTTGAACACTCTCATTCACTACTTGATCAACAATTCCAAAATTCTACAGTGCTACCACATGAACATCCTGATCCCCACACAACAAATCTTTTGAGCTATGTTTTAAGCATGATATTTTGACAAATGCTTTGTTTTTACACTTATAGGATCCTAATCCCAATGATACAAGGTTCATATATTGATCTCATCACTTAACATTTAGAAATATTGTGAATAATGCACAACAGCCTGCTTGTCACAACACCAATTGGAAAAAATAAACCTTCTCTAGAAAAAAATTATGAAGAGAGGATGGACCTGTAATACCATTGAAACAACTGAGGTAGAGTCCATTTATTGTGCTTGAAAAATCCAGCTGGTATGGTGCTTATGATATCTAAATGTAAATGCTTACAAATACTACAAATCAAATGATTTCTCTTTAAACTTCCATCCTAACCCATGTGACAAGAATGGCTGTAATATTTTATGTTCCAACCTCCACAACAGGGGCCTACAATGTTTTGAAACTTCGCCATAGCAACAAATCGACTTGGTAGAGCCTTATAAAGTAAAGGTTTCTCTGATATCCAGTATAAATAATATGAGCACATAATGCTTCACAAAATAACCAATATTCCCTTTGACAATAAATCTGTAGCTGCAAATGTTTTCACAGTTTCTGCAAAAAATGATACCTACAACACTTGTGTAGCATGCAACTATGAACTACAACACTTGCGTAGATTGTTTTCACAACAAAATTTATGAACTTGGCATTTTTTCTATTTTCTCTCAAATGGTAAACTGGGTCAGGATGAATTTCGGTCAACAATGTAATATCATGGCAATGCTTTTATTGGAGAAATTTGGAGAAAACCTAGTTCACAGATCTTGAGAAAATTCAAAAATGGTTATAGATGACGGTGGTTCATTTCTCGAAAACAATGAAGCATTTTGATCTAAAATTAAGTGAGCTTATTCATATTACCTTCATGCATCTCCTAAATAGATTTCATGGAAAACATGTACACAATTTAAGAGTTATGATAAAAAAATCACTTGCATAGTGTGTGATCGCTACGCAAGTTATGTTTCCCCTTGTTTCCATGAAACTCGCATGCAAACCTTTTGTTGATGGTTGAAATGTGATGTCCCAAGTCTGTTGAAAGTTGAAACACCTTGAAATGTACCTGATCATAGACCAATACATTATATGTGCTAACAGGAAAAATGAGGAGATTATTTATAAAGGTCTCTTGTATTTAAGCAAACATCTCAACTTAAATCCATTGTTCTCTCTGAACTTCATGCTTCACCAACCACTGGGAATTCAGGTTTTCAAAAAACATATGAATGGTTCAAACGTTCTTTTTACTGGAAAGGAATGAAATAGGACATCCACATATTTGTTTCTGAATATGATACTTCTCAATGAAATAAGGGTGAAACTGTCAACACCCCAAGCACACTCCAACCTCTCGCTATTCCACCTATTATCTGGAAGGATATTTCTATGGACTTCATTTTCGGATTACTCAAATCTAGTAATAAATCAATCATTATGGTTGTCGTCAACCACCTTTCCAAATATGCTTGTTTATGTTCCCTCCAACACCCATTCACAACATCCACAGTGGATCAAATTTTCATGGATAATATCTTCAAACTCCGTGGCATGCCTCACTCTATTGTCTCAAACCATGATCCAAATTTCACAAGAAACTTTTGGCAATAATTTTTCAATGTCTAGGGAACCCAATTTCATCTCAACACAACCTATCATACCCATACTAATTGATCTGTAATCAAGGGACTTATATCCCACTCGCTTCACCAACAAATACCCTGTGTGACATTATATTTATTGTCTTTATCTCAGTTTTGTCTATGATTTTTTCATAGAGATCTCTATCTTATGGAGGATACCAAGCCTCATTCCTCTACCTTGCACATGGAACTTTCTTCTAATGATGATGATAAAGTTCATCTCTCAATGTATCATTTACACATCAAATACCAACACTAGCTATGACAATTAGGGAAATAAAAAATCAAATCCCTATAACCCTCTGTCACCAAGAACTTAGTATAGCTCAATTTTTTTTGTAGATGCCAAAGCTTCAACAAAACCGATGAAACAAATTCCCATGTTTTCCAAGGTATGGGGATCCTAGTCTCTAGGATAAATTGATAGAATGTATTAATCATAATGTTTTTGGATAAGAGATTAACACTTCATGGACTTATGAGGACACCTTTAGAATCCAAGAACGTAGATTGGCGTTGTACCAATCCTAATGACCAGTTTGGGTAAAACATCAAATGAATATTCAAATGATATGAATAAGTCATCAAGCATGTGTAATACACCATAAAAATTGTTTATGACCAACTTTACCATGCAACTTACCGCTATAATAACAAATTATCTATTGTCTTCCAAACATCAAATATCACATCTGTTTTTGTAATGTATTTGATGACAAAAAAAAGGGGATGACTAGTAAATAATCAAACAAATGACTGAAACGTTGTAATGAAATATCTCACATTAACTATTGATATTGCTTGACATGGGCAATGAATTATTGGGAGATGAAATACGAAATAATTCCAATTCATACGCCTCAAGTATATGGATGGATATTGCAAAACCAATGTGTGTACTTTAGGGACTATGTGTGGAGTAGGCTCACTCGATGTTTGACGAGAATTCTAGCAGTGATGAATATAACCCTTCCAACAATCTCATGGATTCCTAGAACAATTTTTTTACCATGTAAAAGTTTCGACTTGAGCCAAAGAAATGTAAAGACTCCAAGGATGAATAATGGGATAGATTCTTCAGGTCACCTTGAAACTAGGTTTAGGGTGTGAGAACATTTAGATGATAAAAACATGCATTTTATATGCTCATAATAGGGTTAGGTTTTTTTTTCACATTGTATCCATCTATTGTAGCATATGTGTGTTCACTCGCATCACTAGGGTTCACTCTTAGAGATGAATCTAGCAAGAATACTAGCACTGGTTCTCTCCTCATGCTAGGTTTCACATGCAAGTCATGGTCACATTGAGTGCCAGGAAGAAGAAGTGTGGGTTCTCTCATACAATGAAATGAATTAGTGGAAAATTGAGATAGAAAATAAGAAAAGAAGAGTGTGACCAACTGCTAGGTTAGAATAGTGGTCATTTAGACAAAAATTAGAATTATATTTGGAATGTCCAACACTAAAGAATGACTCGAATATGGAGAAAATGACCCAACAAGGATTGGATACACAAAACAAGAGAGGAAAATGACCCTCTAATGGTTTCATATGCCCAACAAATAAAAATAGTGCATCACTACTTCAATACAATAGTGATACAATAAAATCATCCTCTAAGGAGAGAGAAAAACTAATTTAGCATGTTTTCCCAACAACTCTATATGGAGGGCCGTGGATTTTTATTCATCCAATTCAATCAATGGTGTATAACAACTGACGATTGGATTTGATAGTCACCACCACCAAGAGTCTCCAAAAATACTTCACACCCAGGAAAAACTGTGCAACAAACTACTCCTCATACTCTCAACAATTATAAGCAAGATGAAAAGCAACAACTAATGGATTACCAATAAGTTTTAATAAAAACACATGGGAAAATTTAAACTAATAAACTACTCATTACACAATGGAAAAAAAAACACATTAAGGCATGATTTTTACCCTAGAACCCAATTGAGAAAACTAGTTTCAAATGGTGATGAGTATTCCCATTTCAGAAATTTCAGATACAGTTCTCTCCTCCTCCTCCTGTGTTGCTATCTCTCCTTGTACAAATTTTGTCACTTGGAATGGAGAAGCAGACAACTCTTCATCTTTTTTAATCTTCCCTCTCCACACCCTTCACTTGGTTGTGGGGTTTCTAGGGTGAAGCTCTGGATGAAGTCACCAACACTTTTCTTCCCAATGATTACTCAAATTATAGTGGTGGAAAAATTTATTCTTGTTTCTACAAGGACTTATTGACATACTCATCTCCATGTTCCCTTGTATATGCTATTGGAGAATCCTTATTTCCATTCCTCCACTAGAAGAAATATATCCTTTGGCATGTGGCTTACTTCTCCCAACAATATGCCTCAAGATGTCCTTTCTTTCCATAATGTGATCATGTCTATACATACCAACAACTTTTTATGGTATGGTCTCTTTTCTTGCACCAATGAAAAATGAGAAACATCTTGTTTGACATAGATCCCATGATCTTCTTCTTCTTCTTTATCTCGTTGATTGGTTTGCTTCTTTTTTCTAAGTGGAGGTGTAGGATGAGTTTGTTAACTATCCTCATTTTTTATCTTCTTCAATCTATGACAAGAAATCAGAGGTGGTATTGGGTTGTAACCTTCATTTATCGTTGTTTATCCTTATCGTGATGAGAAATTCAACTCCGACATGTCGTTTTCCTTCATAAAATTGGTCTTCATGGTGATGTAATTTTAACTTCAACCATCAAATCCTAATCCTTCATGCTTGGCCCTTAGCATAGCTACAATGGGACTCAAGATGCCTTGTCTCACCTTTCCTATCCCTTGTCAATCATAACCCATTTTCCTTAGAGGTTTAGATCCAATTCCCTTGGTATGATTCTCAAATTCACCAAGTTGATCTTGAGGAATGCATATGGAAGATGGGATTATTGAAATGATATTAGTCATGTTCTTGGTTGATCTGGTGGAAACTGATGGTGGCCTTTCTTTTTGGCTCTCCTGGAAATCTACATGGAGCTTATTCAAGTCATCCTTCTTTTACAACTCTTGTTTCAATTCTGCCAACATATAAGTGATATTGTCTTCCTTCCATCTATATAATTTTATGAACGTCTCACCAAGTTGTAGAAGCTATGTTCTACGCGTGTCCTAATTTATCATAACCTCTATGAGGGTGTCTTGACGTTCTTCAAACTTCTTCTTAAGTGATGAAAACAATTTGGTAGAAGTCTCCATGTGTTTCTCCATCTGTCCCATCCTCTTGATGAACATCTCAACCTACTCCTTTAATATCTTGTTCTTTTCTTGAAGCTAAGCATTGTTGGCTCATAGGTATTCCAACTTATCTCTATTTGCATATTTACCCATGTCGAGATTTGCAATATTTTATTCATAGTTTTTGAAGAAGTGTCTCAGTGAAGGATGAAATTTATCTAATACCATCTAATAATTAATCAAGGGACTTATATCCCACTCACTTCACCAACGCAGACCCTCTGTAGAATTATCTTTCTTATCTCTATCTCACGTTTGTCTCTGAGTTTTGCATAGAGATCTCTATCCTCTGGAGGCTACCAAGCCTCAAACCTCTACCCTGCACATGGAACTTTCTTCTTCTCCTAATGAGAAAGGTCCCCACTCAATGTATCCTTTACACATCAAATACTAAAAATGGCTATGACAATTAGGGAAATAAAAAAATCAACTCCCTAAAACCCTCTCTTACTAATAACTTAGTGTAGATGTCAAGGCTTCAATGAAACCAATGGAATAGATTCATTCTTTTTCCAAGGTATGGGAATCCCAACCTATATGATAAATTGATAGAATGTGTTACTGATAAAGTTTCTTGATAAGATATTAACACTTCATGGACTTATGAGGACACCTTTGGAATCTAAGATGGCAGTTCAACATCATACCAATCCTAATGATCAGTTTGGGTAAGATCTCAAATGAATATTCAAATGACAAGAAAAAGTAATCAAGTGTTTTGTAAAACACTGTAAAAATGGTTTATGAATAAATTTCCCATGCACCTTACCACTATAATAACAGATTATCTATTGGCCTCCAAATGTCAAATAACACAGATTTTTTTGTGAAGTATTTGATGCCAAAAACAAATGGATGATTGCAACATTGCAATGGAATCTCTCATGTTAATTGTTGATATTTCTTGATAGGTCCATTGGCTTGTTGGGAGAAAACATACCAAAAAATTCCATTTTATACGCCCCAAGTATATGGTTGGATATTAAAAAACCAATATGTGTCCTTTAGGGATTGTGTGTGGGGCAGACTCACTTGATGTTCCACATGAATTCTAGCAGTGATTAATAGAACCCTTCCAACAATATCATGGACGCCTAGAACAAATTTTTGACCATGTACAAGTGGATACTAGAGCAAGAGAAACATACAGACTCCAAGGATGAATAATGGAAGGCCTGATAGAAACTAGATTCTTGGGGTCTCCCTGGAACTAGGTTTAGGGAATGAGAATGTTTATATGATAACAACATGCATTTGATATGCTTAGAAATTAGGGTTAGTTTTTTTTTCACATTTTATCCAACTATTGCAATTTATGTGTGTTCACTCCCATCGCTAGGGTTCACGCTCAAAGATGAAGCTAGAAATAATACTAGCATTGGATCTCTCTTCATGCTAGGGTTCACACACAAGTCATGGGCATATTGAGCACGAGAAAAATAAAGTGTGGGTGATCTCACATGGGGAAATGAACTCATGAGCATTTGAGACAACAAATGAGTAGAGAAGAGTGCAACAATTTTCTAGGTTAGAATGGTGGTCACTTATACAACAACTAGAACTTTGTATGGAATGCCCAACACTCAAGAATGGATCGACTATGGAGTAAATGTACCAAAAAGGATTTGATATGCCCAAAAAGAGAGGAAAACAACCCTCTAATGGTTTCGCATGCCCAACAAAAAAAATATATGCATGAGCACTTCAATACAACAACTCTAAAATAAAGTTCACCACCCAGAGAAAGAGCGAATGACTCCTAGAAAAGAGAAAAATTGATTTACCAAGTTTTTCCAATAGCTTTGTAAGGAGAGTTGTTGTTTTTTCTTCATTCATTTCTTTCAATAGTGTAGAACAATCGATGGTTGGATTTGATAGCCACCACCACCAAGATGTTTCAAAAATACTTCACATCCCAAAAAAAATGTGCAAAAAACTACTTCTCATACTCTCAAGAATTATAAACAATATGTAGAGCAATTGTTAATGGATTACCAACAAGTTTTAATAAAACTACAAGAGATAATTTAAACTAATCATTACAAAGAGGAAAACGCAACAAAAAAAGGAATGATTTTTACCCTATAACCCAATTGGGAAAACCGGTTTTGAATGGTGCTGAATATTCTTCTTTCGACAATTTTGGATACAATGCTCTCATCCTCCTTGGCCAAAATCCCTTTGAGTATGAGAAAGAGTGAAGAAATAGGAATACCAAAGGGGAAAGGGAAGCATAACAACCATGGATCTTCACTTCCCATTTCTTGGCCTTCTCTCCTATTCATTTTTATCATATACTTAATTTTAAAAACATTTATATCACATCCACATTTTTATTATACAATTTACATTTGCATTGTTTTTCACAACTTTTCTTGTTTTTCATGTTTTCTTCCAAGCACTGAGTCTTTCCCATTCTTGGTTCGGATCCATTTCAGATAAATGATGATCTAATGGAAGCTGTCAACAAATTATTGGAAACAAATTTGAGGTGTTTCACATAAAAAAAAAAAAAAAAACTCAATGGGCTCAGTTGTTACCACTCACTAAATGGTGATACAACATATATTAACATGTTGCCACTCACATGAATCCATTAGAAGTGGTCTATGGTCAAAAGCCACCTTCTTTACTCTCCTACCTTCCCAGTGTCTCCAAGGTCCAAGATGTCAACAATACACTTACAGTTAGATCTCCCATTCTCTATACCCTCAAAGAAAAATTGGTCATGGCTTATAAATGCATGAAACAACAAGTAGATCAAGGTCATTCAAAATGCCAATTTTCTGAAGTTTACTAGGTCTTTCTTCATTTGCAACATTATACGCAAACCTCCCCCAAAGAAGAACACTATCAAAAATGTTCTCCCACGTTTTATTGTCCTTATACAATTCTCAATCACGTGGGGTCGATGGCCTACAAGTTAGCTCTCCCCAGTCACCTTAAGATCCATCATGTTTTTCATGTTTATTTCCTAAAGAAAGTGAATGCAACCAAGTTCCAAACTCAAACTAGTCTCCTTGAATTGGATGAAGAAAGATCCATCTACTTGCATCCCCAAGCAGTATTGGACCACTGTGACCATCATTTACATCTGTGCACCATCAAGGAAGTTTTAGTTCATTAGAAGGATACACAACTGGGGGATGGAACATGGGAACCGACTACCATTTTGCAACAATTTCCCCATATCAAGCCTTGAG
>JZKD02S2324712.1:228882-241566 GCA_000966675.3 Picea glauca | reverse complement strand
GGGGGGATCCCAAGAGTGTCAGGGTGGATGCCCCAATGTTGAAGTAGTAATGTGTCGGTTGTGCTCTTTCCATATGCTCCAAACTAGGAATCTCGGGAGAAACTTCCAAAGGTGCTTGAGTATTGGGTTTTGATAGGGACTGTCAACCCAATTTTTGAGGGTATGAGTGATGTCACCATGAATATGATCAAAAATATTGCAGAGAATTGATGATTTGTCCCATAAATTGTTGGAGAAGATGCAGTTGTTAAGTAGATAATCTATGTATTATTCGTTGTTGTTGCATAGAACACATCTTGAGGGGCCATAGAATCCTCTTTTGAGGATGTTTTCCCAGGTGAGGATGCGCTTGTGAAGAACTTGCGAAAGAAAAATTGAGATCTTTAGCCAAGTCTTTAGAGCTCAGAGCTTGGCCTAGGCTGGGTCAGGAGGATCAGGAATGCGAGGAGTGAGGATTTGTTAGGATTATTTTATGGTGAAGGTTCCTATTGGAATATAACCCCATCTGAGATTTTCATTGTCCTGATCAATTCTAATTTTCTGACTACTGAGATCTTGCACGTTTTGTGTTCGGATTTCTAGTTGCAGATGAGGGAAAGAAGTGTGGAGTGGTAGCCAGTGCCTGAAGTGTTGCATATATGTGGTGTGCCAGTAGTCCTTGACCTTATAATTTCCTTGGGGTGGAAGGTTATGGTTCCTTTCCAAGCTTGGAATTTGTTTCCAAGAGTCCAACCAGAAGTTTGCTAGGGCCCCATTTCTGTTTTCCCAAAAAATGTGTTGTTGGATGAGGTGGCATTGATGCTTTGTCAAGTTCCAAATGAGAGAACCTTGGGTGGTAGGAGTGAATCATATTAGGTTGTGAGGGTCCCCATTTAGGGAATATTTTTTGTACTAGAGCTGCACCCAAGGAGTGGATGTGTTGGAGATCCAATTCCACCAAGTTTTAGCATTGAGAGTTTCATTTCTTTTCGTAGGGTCCCTGAGGCTAAGGCCACCCATATTTTTTGGTAAGATGATGGTGTCCCATTTGACCAGAGCCCATCTGCAAGTGTTATTTCCCCCACTCTAGAGAAAGGTGCATTGTATTCTCTGTATGGAGTCGAGGACCCATTTGGGGGCAGTGAGAACAGATAAGTGATACATCGGCATTGTCTGCAGTGTATATTTTAAGAGAATGAGTCACCCTATAAGATTGAGAGTTCTGGAAGTCCAGGAGGAGATCCATTGAGTTTATTTGTCTATAAGTTCCTTCCAATTGGAATTCTTGATGGTTGAGGCGATTAGTGGAGCACCTAGATATTTGGAGGGCAGAGAGGAGGAAGTGAAGCTTAGGGTTTGAGAGATAGTTATTTGAGTGAGAGGGGGTGTGTTGAAGAAGAAGATGAGGGATTTGTCCAAGTTTATGGTGGCACCCGAGGCATCTGAGAAGGTGTCAAGTAAGAGTTTGAGGGTGATTGCCTCTTGGATAGAGGGTTAGGCTAGTAGAAGGTTGTAATCCACAAATTGTTGGTGAGTCATAGGTTGACTGTTGTGGAGATTCAAGCCTTCCACTGGTGGTGGCATTTTTTAACATTTAACTTAAGCCTTCAGCCATGAGGATACAGAGAAAGGTAGAGAGGGGATATCCCTTATGGATTCTGTGGGAGGGGAGGAAGGTGGGGGAGGGATAGCCATTGAAAAGAACTAAAAATAAGGCAGAAGAGAGGAGAGAGAGGATCCAATGAAACCAATATTGACTGAAGCCAAATCTAGGAGGGTCGTCTCAAAGTACTCCTAGATGACATGATCAAAGGATTTGGAAAGGTCTAGTTTGAGTAGCATGCCCAGTGTTTTAGTGGATTTAAGGGAGTGAATGACTTAATGGGAGAGAATGATTCCATTTAGAATATGAATGCCCTCAACATAGCATGTTTTATTAGGAGCGATAAGAAAGGGAAGAAGGGGCTTTAACTTGTTGGTTATGACTTTAGTGATGATATTATAGATAACATTGCAAAAAGCTACGGGTCGATACTTACTTGGGACAAAAAAAAATTCCTCTTTTGGAATGAAGGTGAGGAAGGTGGTATTCAGGGTAGGGAGGACCCACTAACGGTTGTGTGATTCATCCACAATGTTGAGAATGTCTATCTTGAGTATATTCCAACAGGCATAGAAGAAGTTGATTGTGAAACCATCCAGTCGAGGGGTTGTATCTTCTTTCATTTTCCTAAAAGCAACATCCACCTCTTGAAGAGTGACTGGATGCATGAGGGAAGCATTGTGTTGATTAGTGAGTATGTTGGGGATGTGGGAAGTAACCCTGTGGATGGCATTCCCCCTGGAGAAATTATCCTCCATGAGAAGATCAGTGTAGTAGGAGACGAGCTCTGTATCAATGTCCTTATGGTTTTCAAGCCTGGTTCCATTTTCCATTTTAAGGTGGGATATTTTGTTGTGCATTTTGTGTTGGATAGTATATCAGTGAAATAAATAAGTATTGCGCTCACCCTCTTTCAGCCAAGAGATTCTGGATTTTTGTTTTCATAGAATTTATGTTTGTTTACTTCTTTCTTCCATTTTGGACTAAAGCATTGTTTCTTTATTTGCAAGAGTGGTAGAGTGACCTTCAAGGATGATCTGTTGCTGAAGGGACTCCATATCCTTTTATAGAGTGGTTTTGGCTGAGAAGATGTTCCCAAAAGTCATTTTATTCCACTCCTTTAGATGTTGCTTTATCCCTTTTAGGATTTGTTGGAACCTGTACATTTTGGTGAGGCCGGGGGGGTCGACCACCAATGTTGGATCATGGATTTGAAGGTAGGGATTGATAGCCAAAAAGTTTCCAATATGAAGGGGCGATAGTGGTTCTTGTCTTTTTGGTGCCAGTGAAGGAAAATAGGCCAATGGTCAGAGCCTGAGGAGGGGAGGATGGAGGAGGAAAGCTCATCCCCAGATGTTGTAATCTATTCAAAGACTAGAAACCTATCGAGACATGGGGCAGCATGGGAGATACCTACACATCATTTTTTCCAGGTGTAGATTCCATTAGTGGGTTCCATATCTACTAGTTCATTATTTTCAATGAAGTTTTTAAAGTTGTTGTCCTCCTGCATGAGAGTGCAGTGCCCACCTTTTTTTTCTTGAATATTGGTGATGAGGTTGAATTATTCGTCGAGGATATATTTTTGTCTGGTATTTTATTGCTTGTATCAGTCAAGAAAATTGAGGAGATTGTTTTTTTTATCAACAGATTGAGGTCCATAAATAGTGGTGATAAAGCCATGCATGTCCATGTCAATGAGGTGGTAGGAAGATGAGATGAATTTTCTGGTGGTGGTGAAGTAATTAAGAGTGATGGTTGTAGGATCCCAAACTATTGAAATCCCTCCTGGGGCCCTGGACGCATCCACTACAATGGAGTTGTTGTTTTTTTAGAGACGAGAGAGTAAGGTATGAAGAGTTTCTAGTGCTTTTTGTTTCTAGAATCATGAGGGTAGTGGGTTTTTCTTGTTGGATTTTACTTTAGATAATTTTTTGTTTGCTAAGACTATTTATGCCCCTAAAATTCCAAGAGATTACTTTCATTGGGAACCTTGAGTATCGAAGGAAAATAATTCAATGAGTTGGGTGTATTTACGTGACTCTACTAACCTGACACCCAAGGAGGCAATCTGTTGAAAGTATATCTTGCACCCACACTTCTTGAGATCTTTCATTGCCTATCTCAAATTGGTTGGAGAGTTTTTTTGTATCCCCAACTGGCCACGTAGTTTTTCTTCATGGAGGACTTCCTTGAGGAGGTGGACCTTCTTAGGAGTTATCATATGGAAAGCATGTTTTTTGCATGCATCTTCTAGTCCTATGAGATCTAACTCGCCCAGATATGGATCTCCCATGTCTTCGTCCATTAGCATATCTAGGTCCTGACTGGTGGAGAAGGTCAAGTTCTCTAAGGGAAGCATTGAATACGGATTAGGTAGGGTAATGATCGAGTCAGGTGAGGGATCTGAGGTGGGAGTGCTTTCCTGATTGTGCGTGGGTTCCTGGTGCTAATTTTTGGGGTCTGGTTGGGTGTCTTCTTCACTGTGATCTTCCCCGGGAAGTTGCTTGGCCAGGAATTGAAAGTTGTTGCTTGTAGATGGATCTTTGGATTTGGCTGCAATGTGGATTTTGTGGGTGTTTCTTCATTGGGTGGGGATTGTTCAGAATCCTTCTTCATCCAGTAGAGCTACGTCTTTTACAGTTATAGTTTTCTTGTTTTGAGGAGAGTCTCTAAAGAGGTTCCCATGTTCATGACATTTCCGGCATATGAATGGTACATGCTCATATTCTAGGGTTTTGATCGATTTTGTATCTTCACGCGCAATATAAATAGATTCTGGAAGGGCTTTTTCGATGTGCATGTAGACGCAAATCCTGACATAGGAAATGTACTTGTTGGTTTTAGTTTTCTCTACTATTTTGATGAAGTTTCCCAGAGTGTTACCAATGTCTTTGAGGGTTTCATCATCCTAGTAGTCTTGAGGTAGCGATTAGATCCTGATCCACATGGGCACCCAGGTGAAGTTCTGTTTGCCCGGATTGAAGTGTTCTGTCCATTTCTGAAGGTATAAGCTTGTTGAATTGAAGAAGTAGGGGCCTCCTTCTAGAATTCAATCTATGTCGTCCAGTTGCGTAAAGATGATGGTAAAGAATACTTTTGATCCTAGTTGGATGTCAAAGTGGGATTTGGGTTTGTATTTTTCCACGATCCAGCTAAGAAGCACATGTTCCATCGGCCATCTTCTGATAAATTTTCAAATGAGAGCATATCTTCTCATGTGTTCGTCTCTAGCACTGATGCGAGTTGGCGGAAGCTCGATCCTTGGTCGAATCTTTGATTTGGGTGTGAAGGTGTTGATTTTGATGGCTTCCAGGGAATAATGGGTCCTGGATAGATTCGCAAGTACTGAACATTCATTTGTGTTGAGGTTAGGCCAGTTTTCTTAGGCATTTTCCTAGGCAGGAGGAATTTCAGAAGCATGGTCCAGAGAAATCCTTAGGGGGGCATTTAAGAATTATTTGTAGGAAAGGGAGGATCCCGCGACTCCTCCCTTGGGGGAGGCCACAAAGGTATGGAACTAGAGGCTAGCGATAGAGGGGACCTGGTCGAAGGTGAGGGTGAGCATGGGAAAACACAGAGTTAGGGTTCGGTCGAGCATGTGTTGGTAAAAATTATTTCTCCTCAACCTTTGATCCTTGTTGAGACAACGTCCTTATTCATTTTTATTAAGTTAATTGTAGATTTCTATTTAATCTTTGCATTTCTTGTTTATATTTAATTTGCTTCAGAAAAATATGTTTCCACTATGTTCAGAAGCATTCCATTTACACAAGCCTCTTGCCTTTTATAGCTACCATATTAGTTTGTTGAACTTTGTGTGTGAGTATTTGAATATGATTAATTTCAACTATGATGAAATGATTGTATAGCTTGTGTCTCACTAACAAAGCATGTGAGGGAACAACTATAACCCAAAATAAGAATTTTCCACTAGTAAAACCAAAAATACAGCCAAAGTAGTTTTATTTTCTTTCAATTCGTCATTTTCATAGGTTATATTTTGACTTTGAGTGAGATTAATTTTAATTAGGAATGAATTGGTTGTATATTTTTTGTCTCACTTCTAGCAAAATGAAAGGGAACCTTTGTAACTAGTAACCATAATTAGCCAGCAATCATACCAAGACAATCAAAGTAGTTCTCTCTGATTTTGGTTTTTCAATTCAATGATTTAAAAATTTTATTTTGAGTAGAGTAAATTGTTATTTAAGTAGGAATATTATAAACCAATCAATATCGAGGCTCTTGATTCTATGCATACAACATTTTTTCCTCACAAGTTCAAGCCGAACCCCAGGTTGATAATTAAATGAATTCTTAGAATAATTGTTCTTATAAACAACATATTTTAGTGTTGTCACAAATATTAAAAGGGGAATTTTTTATTGGTTAAATGCTAGGTGATGCAACTTAAATCCCATAGTATATTCCATTTTCTTTTCCAAATTCTGAGATTTTAAAAATGATTTAAAAATATATATATTTCTAACTGGTCAATTTAGTAGGATCTGACATTGCATTTAGTTAAACTATGACAATGGATCTAGCATTGCATATTCACTGCAGTCGATCTTTGTAAGATGGAATGATCAACTTCATTCCAATCGAGCTTGTCAATGCAGTTGATGGCTCCTCATATCCATTTCCATGCCCATACAAAAATCACCATGTTCATTCCCATGTAAAAATCATTCTCTTTGTGGCCATTTGCATGCTTATTTGAAAATCACACTAGATCCATAAATAAGAGATCAATAGATCCAAAAAAAATGCTCTTATTTACAATTTGAATCTACTTTGTTCTATACTTGAGAAGAGTCCAAGAAGAAGAACCTTCTTCCTTTGGAGGGGCTCGTCCACTAGGGTGTGCTTGCTAGTATTAAGACTAAAAACAACCTAGAGAAATGCTAAGGCTTCCATGTTATTGTTTTGTTGAAGGTTGTAGGAAGTATATCGAGCATCCCCATGAAAAACCATTGAAATACTTTCATATTCTACAGACTCACTACAAGCTCCTAATATGGATCTAGAGTGAGAAATCTCTTGATACTCTATGTTTACAGTGAATAAAACATGGGGTAAATAATACTTGGAATAAGAATGAGGAGTGTGTAATTATTGTATCCTTCGACCCAGACACTTACAAGGGTTCCATGTGCATGAAAGCAAACTAGAAAACATGTTACGGGGAATGTTTTGCTACTCTAATCTCACCATCCCCTAAATTTCATTAAGTAAAGACCCAATGAACTTATTGAACTCACATTGAAGACCATCAAGATCTTCAGCTTCTCGATTTCAAGAGGCAGGAAAATCGTAGGGGAACCCAAGGTGCACATCTCTCTATTCGAACCTTTTCTTTAGGAAACAAAAGTACCACACACATAATCGATATATTGTCACGTACCCAGAAACTAGTAGGTCTGGCCACACTACTTCCATAACATCCTTTAAGATGCTTTTTCACCAATCTGAGATGTTTACAACTACCACCACAGGCTGAGTGTGCCCACCACACCCCAAGAACGCACTTCTTGAGCTAATTTGAATTATGATACCAAATATCTGAATAAAAAATGGAAAAATGCATGCATTAATCAAGATTCAGGTTAAACTATGAAATACTTGATCAATATGCCATGCACAACATAAATAACAAGTAGCCACATTACAATTACATAATATTAGAGATAACAATTAATAAACAATGAAATAAATATACAAGTAGATAAACACATGACAAATAACACTTATCTTTAACAATAAAATAAATCTGATCATCATAGTCTCAAATATTTTTTGGAACAAAGAATTGCATCCTCTCAGAAACATAAATGGGTATTTATATCCATCTTCTGAGGAACAATAAATTTCATCCATAGAAATAGCTATTTCTATGGACTTCATTGTCAGATTACCCAAATATAGCAATAAATCAAGAATTATGGTTGTCGTGGACCACCTTTCCAAATATTCTCATTTATGTTCCCTCCGACACCCATTCACAACATCCACAATGGCTCAAATTTTCATGGATAATATCTTCAAAATCCATGGCATGCCTCGCTCTATTGTCTCAAACCATAATCCAAATTTCACAAGAAACTTTTGGAAATAATGTTTCAAGCTCCAAGGAACCCAATTGCATCTTAGCACAGCCTATCATATCCATACTAATTTATTCGTAATTAAGGGACTTATATGCCACTCGCTTCACCAACATAGACCGTGTGTGGAATTATATTTCTTGTCTCCATCTCATTTTTTTCTATGATTTTTTCATAGAGCTCTATGTCTTATGGAGACTACCAAGCCTCATGCCTCTACCTTGCACATGGAATTTTCTTCTTCTCATGATGAGAAAGGTCCCCTCTCATTGTATGCTATACACATAAAATACCCACAACCCTCTGTCACAAATAACTTAGTATAGCTCAAATTTGTTGTAGATGTCAAGGCTTCAACGACACCGATGGAATAGATGCCCACGTTTTTCATGGTATGGGAATCCCAACCTCTCGGATAAATTGATAGAATGTGTTATTCATAATTTTTTTGGATAAGAGATTAACACTTCATAGACTTATGAGAAAACCTACACAATCCAAGAACATAGTTTGGTGTCGTACCAATCCTAATGATCATTTTGGGTAAGATATCAAATGAATATTCAAATGAAATGAATAATTCGTCAAGTGTTGTGTAATACACCATAAAAATGGTTTATGGCCGACTTTCCCATGCACCTTACCACTATAATAACAAATTATCTATTGTCCTCCAAACGTCAAATAAAACAGATGTTTTTGTAATGTATTTGATGCCAAAAACAAACAGAATACTAGTACATAATCAAATTAATGACTGACACATTGTAATGGAATCTCTCACTTTAACCGTTGATATTGCTTGAGAGGGGCATTGAATTATTGGGAGATGAAATACAAACTAATTCTAGTTCATACGCCTCAAGTATATGGATGGATATTGAAAAACCAATATGTGTCCTTTAGGGACTGTGTGTGGGGTAGGCTCACTCGATGTTCGATGAGAATTCTAGTAGTGATGAATAGAATCCCTCCAACAATCTCATGGATTCCTAGAGAATTTTTTTTACCATGTACAAGTGTCGACTAGAGCCAAAGAAATGTACAAACTCCAAGGATAAATAATGGAATGGCCTGACATCAATTAGATTCTTTGAGTCACATCGAAACTAGGTTTAGGGCGTTAGAACATTTAGATGATAAAACCATGCATTTTATATGCTCTGAAATTAGGGTTAGCCCTTTTTTTCACAGTGTATCTAGCTATTGCAACATATGTGTGTTCACTCCCATCATAAGAGTTCACTCTCAAATATGAATCTAGCAAGAATACTAGCATTGGGTCTCTCCTCACTCTAGGGTTCACACGCAAGTCGTGGTCACATTGAGCACCAGGAAAACGAAGTGTGGGTTCTCTCATACAATGAAATGAATTAGTGGGAAATTGAGATAGAAAATAAGAAAAGAAGACTGTGACCAGCTGCTAGGTTAGAATAGTGGTCACTTACACAACAATTAAAATGATATATGTAAGCTAAAACACTACATAATGACTCGACTATGGAGAAAATGACCCAACAAGGATTGGATACACCTAACAAGAGAGGAAAACGACCCTCTAATGGTTTTGTATGCCCAACAAAGAAAAATAGTGCGTGACCACTTCAATACAATAGCCATACAATAAATTAAGCCTTCTAGGAGAGAGAAAAACTAATTTAGCATGTATTTCCAACAACTCTATATGTAGGGCCATGGATTTGTCTTCATCCATTTCACTCAATGGTGTAGAAAAATTGACAATTGGATTTGATAGCCACCACCACCAAGATTCTCTAGAAATACTTCACGCCCAAAACAAATTGTGCAACAAACTACTCATACTCTCAACAATTATAAACAAGATGCAAAGCAATGATTAACGGATTGCCAATAAGTTTAAATAAAAATATACATGAAAATTTAAACCAATAAACTACTCATCACAGAAGGGAAAACACAACACATCAAGGCATGATTTTTACCCTAGAACCTAATTGGGAAAACTAGTTTTGAATGGTGATCAATAGTCTCCTTTCAAAAAATTTGGACATAGAGCTCTCCTCCTCCTCCTCCTCCTTTGTTTCTATCTCTCCTTGGACAAATTTTGTCACTTGTAATGGATATGTAGACAACTCATCTTCTTATTTAATCTTCCCTCTCCACACCTCTCTCTTGGTTATGGGGTTTATGGGGTGAAGCTCTAGATGAAGTAACCAACACCTTGCTTCCTAGTGACCACTCAAATTGTAGTGGTAGAAACATTTATTCTTGTTGGTACAAGGAATTCTTGAGATACTCCTCTCCATGTTCCTTTGTATATGATATTGGATTGGAAAAGCCTTCTTTTCATTCCTCCTCTGGAAGCCATCTATCCTGTGGAATGTGGCTTACTTCTCCCAACAAGATGCCTAAAGATGGCCCTTCTTTACACAATGTGACCATGTCTATGCATACCAACAAATTTCTATGGTATGGTCTCTTTTCTTGCACCAATGACAAATGAGAAATTTCTTGTTTGAAATAGACTCCATGGTATTCTTCTTCTTCTTTATGGTCTCTTTTCTTACACCAATGACAAATGAGAAATGTCTTGTTTGACATAGACCACATGGTCTTCTTCTTCTTCTTTCTCTCGTTTTGATTGGTTTGCTTCGTTTTTCTGAGTGCAAGTGTAGGATCATTTTATAAACTCTCCTCATTGTTTCTCTCCTTCAATCTATGACAAGAAGGTGGAGGTGGTAGTGGGTTGGAACCTTCATTTACCATTGTTTCTCCTTATCCTATGAGCAATCCAACTCCGTCATGTTGTTTTCCTTCATGAAAATGGTCTTCATGGTGATGTAATTTTCACTTCAACCATGAAATCCTAATCCTTCATCCTTGGCCCTTGGCATAGCTATAATGGGGCTCAATATGCCTTGTCTCATCTTTCCTATCCCTTGTCCATCATAACCCATTTTCCTTAGAATTTTAGAGCCAATTCCCTTGGTATGCCTCTCAAATTCACTAAGTTTATCTTGAGGAATGAATATGGAAGATGAGCCTATTAAAATGATTTCATTCATGGTGTTGGTTGATCCAGTGGCAACATATGGTGGCCTTGTTTTCTGGTTCTCTTGGACAACTACTTGGAGCTTCTTCAAGTCCTCCTCCTTATTTTCCAACTCTTGTTTTAGTTGTGCCAACATATAAGTGAGGATGTCTTCCTTCCATATATATAATTGGATGACCTTGTCACCAAGGTGTACAAGATATTCTATGTGCCTATCCTAATCTATCATAACTGCTATGAGGGTGTTCTTCAAAATTCTTCTTAAGTGATTAAAACAATTTGGTTGGAACCATGTGTTTTTTCGTCTCTCTAATCCTATTGATGAACATATGAACTTGCTCCTTTAAGCTCTTGTTCTCTTCTCGAAGCTAAGCATTGTTCACTCATAGGTATTCCAACTTATCTCTACTTGCATCTTTACCCATGTTGAGATCTACAATATTTTATTCACATTTCTTGATGAAGTGTCTCAGTCCAGGATGTAATTTCTCTAATACCATCTAATCAGTAATCAAGGGACTTCTATCCCACTCACTTCACCAACACAGACTCTGTGCAAAATTATGTTTCTTATCTCTATCTCATTTCAGTTCTCTACCCTCCACATGGAACTTTCTTCTTCTCCTAATGAGAAAGGTCCCCACTCAATGTATCCTTTACACATCAAATACTAAAAATGTCGATGACAAATAGAGAAATAAAAAATTCAACTCCCTACAACCCTCTCTCACTAAGAACTTAGTATAGATAAAATATGGTGTAGATCTCACTAAGAACTTAGTATAGATAAAATATTGTGTAGATGTCAAGGCTTCAATGAAACCAATGGAATAAATTCCTACTTTTTCCAAGGTATGGGAATCACATCCTCTCAGATAAATTGATAAATGTGTTACTGATAAATTTTCTTGATAAGATATTAACACTTCATGGACTTATGAGGACACCTTTGGAATCTAAGAATGAAATTCAACATCATACCAATCCTAAGAATGCAGTTCAATATCAATCCTAATGATCAGTTTGGGTAAGATCTCAAATGAATATTAAAATGACATGAATAAGTCATCAATTGTTGTGTACAACACTGTAAAAATGGTTTATGAGTGACTTTCCCATGCACCTGTTGATTTTTTCTGTGTTTTCTCACTTCTACAATTTATCCCAATCCCGGTTTCAATCACTCCTTATCACTCCAAATGTTTAATGCCCATTCCCAATATTAATGAAATTTGCAGACATTAATATGCATTAAATACTCAAAATGAAATTTGACTGAAACACATGAAATAAATGATCTTTTCAATGGTTGTCTTAAAACTCAGAAATTAAATCAGCAAACACACATTTAATGATAGAATGATATTTGGTCAAATGACCCTAGAAAAACCCCAATGTGGGGAAAACCAATGAGAGAGAGGGAGTTCTTCTTATTTCTTCAATTTCTGGAAATTACATATCAGCAAAAATAAAACCAACAGTTTACTTATCTCTTCCCTCGATTTTCGTGCTTGAAATTTACTGGAAGAAACACAAATCTGCAACCTCGATTTCTATGCTCAGACAGTCGTACCGTATGGAATGCCACAGCAATAAATGTTGTACGGATCCTTGAAAAATGTGCCCAAAAATTTAATGTTGTTGTACGGCGATCGTACGACTTGTACAGATCAATAAATGTGGCCTGTTCCCTCGAATTGTGTGCTATTGTACAGTTAGAATAGGTACAGCAAAGTCAGCTGTACCAAATACGTACTGTACGTATTTTTCCTTGCTGCTGATTTGCCTCGAAATTTGTTCCCTTCTTTGCTTTGGAATTCGTGCCTCTTTTCTACTGCAAACTCTTCTTCAGAAAATGGAAACTTTCTCCTTCTCTTGCTCTCTCTCAATCTCTCAATCTCTCTTGGAAAGAATGACTTCTCATTTGGCCTTTTTCCTCCTTTAGAATCCCTAAGTGA
>JZKD02S2324712.1:185967-204879 GCA_000966675.3 Picea glauca | reverse complement strand
AAACATTTTTTAACCAATGATTTAAGAGACGATTTTGAGTTGTTTATTGATGATGGTAGTCATTGTCAAGGCCACAATTTCAATTATATTATAATTTGAACTCCGAAAAAAAACTTGCTGCTACTGGTAGAATAGTTTTTCGATTCAAGGGCCAATTTTAAATTATTTGTTCACAATGACATCAGTTGTCAATGCAACGGGTCTGAATTTTAACCACTAAAAAAAATGGTGCTACTGGTAGCACCATTTTTGAAAATGTGGTAAAAAATGTGACCCTTGAAAAAACGAGAACTCGGCAAAGTTCTCGTTAAATTGGTAATATTGTTTATTTTGGACCTATCCCACTAGATTCATCTCTTTCCACTAATTGTAGTGGTACCCATCACTTGTAATCATTTTTTCTGTGGACCCACCTACCCTACCCAGTAGCCTTAATTGAGACCTATTCCTTTGGATTCTTCTCTTCGTGTTGATCATCATGGTACCCCTCACCCATAATATTTTTCTATGTAGACCCACAATACCAATTCTTTCCTACTTACCCTCCCAATGGCCCACACCTAGAACCAAGACTTTGACAACCACATCTTTTCCTTGGAAAAATCCCATGAGAAGACCAAAATTGACATCAATGACATTAATTCCAATATTTCTTGACTAAGTTCCTGGCTCCACCAACTGGATGGAATAAATTCCTAGATCACTAACCTAGAAACCCTCTCTACCATTGTAAAATAATTGAAAACCATTCATATGCCACCCAATGATTTTAATTCCTATAACCAACTTCACACCAAGAAGGCACTAACTCCTTCCATTTCAAAGCCCTACATTCCAACCTCCTTCATCATGAATTTCATCTTCCCAAAATTGAGGTGAATAAATTTGATGATTCAGATCCCATGGACTATGTCACTCAAATGGAACATTACTTCTCCTTGCATAGAGTTACTAATGACTTGACCAAACCTCACATAAGTGTCTTTTATTTGGATCCTAAATGGTGCAAATGGTGGAAATGGCATAAAAATTCACACCAAGGGTATCTTGCTTGGACCCAGTTTGTTGCAGACCTGTATGGATGCTTTAACACTGACACAAATCATTTGGGCCATTTTACCAAGCTTAAACAATATCGTACGATGGAAGAATACATTTTTTATTTTGAACAGTTCCCTTTTTGAACTAATGGAATGTACGATACCTTCTTCAATGAATGCTTTTATTGATGGCCTCAAGGATGACATATGAACTCATGTCCTCATGGTTCTCCCCTAGACCTAGCTTGTAACTACTCAACGTGACAATGAATATCAATAGGTCATCTCTTTCCAAATCATAAATCCCTCATTTATTCTCCATTCCTGACCCTTCAATATTTCCCCTCCTTCCACTCCTCCTAAGATCCAAAAATTGACCAAGGCCGAAATGGCTAAATGTGAGCTTAAGGGTATTTGTTATAACTGTGATGAAAAATATTTTCCAAGGCACAAGTGTGAGGAGAAATATATTTTTATGGATGTGTCTAAGGATGCGTCTAAAGAGGATGGAGATGTTACCCCTTCCAAAGAACTAACTCAATATGATGATCCTACATGGGGGCTCCACCTTGTTGACCAATATATTATCATGTTCATTCATAAAGTGGGATTTTAAATTGTGAAAAATAATGTAAATATATTGTAGGTATTAGGGGGTGCGGATATGAGGTATAAGGGGGTTTATAAATATTGGAGGGTATAGAAAAGAGTATCTAGTAAAAACATGGGTTTATTGTATTGGAAAGATGTATTGGGAGGGGAGTTCAACAAGAGGATTTTTTAATGTATTTATCAATATCTATTGAAATTAGGGGTGTTCTTTAACATCCCATCAAACAAGGTGATATGTCACAAGTTCACTAAGTGAAAACTCTGTGAGATCCTATCTTTCCCTCTAATCCACCATAAGTTGAACCGCTTGTCTCTCTTAATGCTCTGACTGGTATCTTTTCTCCCCAAACTCTTAAGTTAATTGGGCATATCAAGAATCAGAAAGTCATTATCCTTATCAATAGTGGAAACACCCACAATTTTATTCACTTCCCCATTGCTCAAGAGACCATGTTCTATATACATCCAGTCAGTAATGTTCAAATCATGATTACTAATGGTATTTTTATGAAATGTGGGTGTCATTGTGAACATGTGCACCTCCAATTTGGTTATTTTCAATGGATATCCCACATGTTTTCTATTGACATAGGTGGTTGGAAAATTGTTCTAGGTGTTGAATGGTTATGCACACTCGGCCCCATCACCATGGGGTTCAAGGAATTAACCATGTTTTTCCAACATGATGGAAAACAATATGACTTTTGAGGCATCACAACAGGATCACCTGATATTATCAGTTCACATTGCATGGAGAAACTCCTCAAAAAAGGTAATTTTGGTATTATTTCCCAACTCCATGTTATTCAAGTAGTTCATACCCCCACCCATGGTTCATCCTAACATCCAGTTTCTACTCTCCAAACAAAAATATGTTTTTGAGAATCCCCATGGAATTTTTCCTTCCCTTGGACCCCATGATCATTCCATCCCATTTGTCCCTAGTACTCTTCCTCCCAATGTTCATCCTTATCATCACCACTTTTCCCCAAAAAAGAAATTGATAAAATTGTTCAAGAATCATCCGTGGTAGGTGTCATCCGTCCAAGTACCAACTCTTACTCTTCTCCCATTGTCATGGTACTCAAGAAATAAGGTACATGGTGCATGTGCCCTAATTTTCGAGCCCTCAATAAAATTACTATCAAATATAAATTTCCCATTCCTATCATTGACAACCTTTTGGATGAAATAAGCGTTTCTTAGTTATTTACCAAAATTTATCTATGTTTTGGCTACCACCAGATATGTATGAAATAGGTCGATATTTAAAAAAAAAAATTTCAAACTCATGAAGGCCATTATGAGTTCTTGGTCATACCATTCATCTTATGTAACAAACCATCCACTTTCCAAATCCTCATGAATCATGTCTTCCACCTCTTCCTATGCCAGTTTGTCCTAGTCCTCTTTTAAGATATCTTCATTTATAATAAAACTTGGAAATCCCATCTGGCCCATGTGGATCAAGTCTTTCATTTACTATATCAACCAAAACTCTTTCTCAAATAGTCTAGATGTGATTTTGGAGCTCTAGAGGTAGAGTACATTGGCCATATTATTGGAAATAATGATTTTTGTGTGGATCAATAAAAATCAAAATCTATAAAGGATTGACCTTGTCCTAACACTCTTAAAATTTTGAGAGGTTTTATGGGTTTATATGGATATTATCCCAAGTTCATTCAAAACTATGGAAAAATTATAGTTCCCCTCATTGCTCTGCTTAAAAAGAATTCTTTCAATTGGACTCTAGTTGTCGATCAATCCTTCCAATCCTTAAAAGAGGCTATGTTTACAACTTCTATTTTGGCACTCCCTAGATTCACTAAGACTTATGTTCTAGAATGTGATGCTTCTTGGAAAGGCATCAAGGTCGTTCTCATGCAATATGGAAGACCCTTGGATTTAACTAGCGAAAAACTCTCTCAACAACATTTGGGAAAATCCACCTATAAAAAAGAAATGTTAGCTAATCTACATGAGGTGGATCTTTGACATCCTTAATTTTTTTTTTGTAAGCTCGGTGTCTATTCTATTAAAAATACAGTGAAGTAAAATACATGAAAGAAAAAATAGATATTTCCCTTAAGAGTGGACAAAGTTGAGCCTGCCCTTAATGGGAAACTAGGCATGGAATTATGCCTTCCCTTAAGGGGAAACCAAGCATACCACAAAAAACTAAGTTTTAGTGGTTTGTATGTCTTCTGTCGGAAATTAGAGAAGCTTGCAAATAGCTTAAAAAAACTCGAAAAAACCCAAGAAATGGTGCAAAGGTAGAGACATTAAGAGTGGGGACCATCCATGGGATTTAATTCGATGACTGGAAAACCACCAAAGTCACTATCACTATCGTTGGCTAAGTTGGAGTTGTATGAGGACGAGTGTTTGAATAGGAGGATTTCTTTTTTTATGCCTGAAACCTTCAATGTCCTCTACGTAACTGGGGCATGCAACGTGCTTTTCGTACCTAGAACCGTTGTTTCTGTTGAATCCGTTGTTGTCGTCGAGTTGTGCATGCCTAGAGTTATCAATGTGCCACCCAATCCTAGAGGAGTTGCCTTAGCATTGATGTTAGGTGCCTCTAGAGGTGTCGAGGAGGTGGTAGGGGCCGTAGAGGGAGGAGGACGAGAGTTGGGGGAGGTCGAAGCAGAGGGGGAAGGGTGGGCTATGGGGGAGTGAGGCGAATGAGGTGAGTTGGAAGGGCTAGGGACAAAGACACCAGGGAGACTAAGAAGAGTGCAGGAGAGGATATTTTTGACCACCCAGTAGTTGCATCTATGCCTGGAGGTGTGATGAGCTGCCAGGAGGGAGCCAAAGATATCTTCTTCCTAGTCATCGAGAAATTGTCGTAAGGAACCTAGAATAGAGCAATAAAATTGGGACCATAGGGGGTGTGCCTACCATGACCACTACATCCCATGGTGGGGGTGGTGCTTTGACGAGGAAGCATGTGGGGGAAATTGGGAAAATTGGGTGTAGAGGAGAGTTTCCACCTAGCTCTGACCACAGAGGGAAGTCGTCAGAGGAGAGTTGAGAGCATTGTTGCAAGGGAGGCAAGGTGAGAATGAGGGGACTAAACAAAGGTAACCAAGGGAAGACCACGAGGGAGGAGAGGGGGGTAACTTTTGATGTCATTATGGTCATCAAACTATTGGACCGTGGGAGCTGCAAGAGAGTACAAACAACACGTGGGTGAGGGGAAGGGGCCATGGGTGGAGTGAACAAGCTTTGCCTCAAGGGGGAGAGTAGTTAAGGAACATGAGGGGTGGGTGAGGTGGCATGTATCCAGTCATCGTGGCACATGCCAGGAGAGGGGATGGGGGTTGTTGTTTGGTCACCCTCATTCGGGGTGGTTGATTCCTTGATTGCTATGTCTATATAGGCTTGCCTGAAGGAGTTATTGGATAGATCCTCTATGTTAAATTATTGAAGGTCATCATTGTCCTTGAAGATTTCATTGGCTATTCTATATACTAGGGAGTTCACCTTGCTTCGTACATGGAGGAAGGAGATGGAGTCCCCAATATCTAGGAGTTGAGAAATATGATGAAGGCCCTAGTCCAAGTGCCAAATGGGAGAAAATTTTGATCTCTGAGAGCCATTTTGCATGCGAATATCCAGAGAGATGATAAGATGAGAGTCTTCTTCAATTAAAAGAGGGAAGAGTGCCTAGCAATTCTGAGACAATGGAGGAGACCCGAGAGTTATATTGCATTGTTTTTGTCGTGCCAGATGTTCCCATAATAAATATGAACAATTCCCCCCTTGTTATTTCTGAAAACACCTCCAAAACCCACAGGCCTAGGATTACCTTTTAAGGCACCATCAAAATTGAATTTGAGGAAACCAGAGGGAGTGGGGCACCAATGATCTGGACTATGGGGGGGCCTCGTGCGGGGTTAAATTGAAGGAGGGGGATCCCAAGAGTGTTAGGGTGGATGTTCCAATGTTGAAGTAGTAATGCTTCATTAGTCGAAGCTTTGAATTCAAGTTCAAACCAGCAGTGGAGAAGGATTGTCTCTAGAAGTTATGTTTTTCATATGGTCCAGAGGGAGTCTTCAGAAGAAGATTTATCTTTGGAAATGCGTTGGTTGCGCTCTTTCCATATGTTCCAAACTAGGAATGTCGGGAGAAACTTCCAAAGGAGGTTGAGTATTGGGTTTTGATAGGGACTGCCAACCCAATTTTTGAGGGTATGAGTGATTTCACCATGAATTCGATCAAAAATCCTGCAGAGAATTGATGATTTGTCCCATAAATTGTTGGAGAAGGTGCAGTTGTTAAGTAGATAATCTATGGATTATTCGTTGTTGTTGCATAAAACACATGTTGAGGGGCCAGAGAATCCTCTTTTGAGGATGTTTTCCTAGGTGAGGATGCGCCTGTGAAGAACTTGCCAAAGAAAAAATGAGATCTTTGGCCAAGTCTTTAGAGCCCGGAGCTTGGCCTAGCTTGGGTCTGGAGGATCAAGAATGGGAGGAGTGAGGATTTGTTAGTATTATTTTATGGTGAAGGTTCCTATTGGAATATAACCCCATCTGAGATTATCATTGTTCTGATTGATTCTAATTTTCTGATTACTAACATCTTGCACGATTTGTGTTAGGATTTCTAGCTGTAGATGAGGGAAAGAAGTGTGGAGTGGTAGCCAGTGCCTGAAGTGTTGCATATCTGTGGTGTGCCAATAGTACTTGACCTTAGAATTTCCTTGGGGTGGAAGGTTATGTTTCCTTTCCAAGCTTGGAATTTGTTTCCAAGAATCTGACCAGAAGTTTGTTAGGGCCCCATTTCTGATTTCCCAAAAACTGTGTTATTGGATGAGGTGGCATTGATGCTTTGTCGAGTTCCAAATGAGAGATCCTTGGGTGGTAGGATTGAATCATATTAGGTTGTGAGGGTCCCCATTTAAGGTGTATTTTTTGTACCAGAGCTGCATCCAAGGAGTGGATGTGCTGGAGATCCAATTCCACCAGGTTTTAGCGCTGAGAGTTTCATTGCTTTTCGTAGGGTCCCTGAGGCTAAGGCCACCTATATTATTTGGTAAGATGATGGTGTCCCATTTGACCAGATCCCATATGCAAGTGTATTCTCCGTATGGATTTGAGGACCCATTTGGGGGAAGTGAGAACAGATAAGAGATACACCAGCATTGTCTATGATGTATATTTTAAGAGAACGAGTCACCCTATAAGATTGAGAGTTTTGGAAGTTCAGGAGGACATCCATTGAGTTAATTTGTCTATAAGTTCCTTCCAATTGGAGTGCTTGATGTTTGAGGTGATTAGTGAAGCACCTAGATATTTGGAGGGGAGAGAGGAGGAAGCGAAGCCCAAGGTTCGAGAGATAGTTATTTGAGTGAGAGGGGGCGTGTTGAAGAAGAAGATGAGGGGTTTGTCCAAGTTTATGGTGGCACCCGAGGAGTCCGAGAAGGTGTCGACTAAGAGTTTGAGGGTGAATGCCTCTTGGATAGAGGGTTGGGCTAGTAGAAGGTTGTAATCCAAAAATTGTTGGCAAGTCATAGGTTGATTGTTGTGGAGATTCAAGCCTTCCACTGGTGGTGGCATTTTTTAACATTTAACTTAAGCCTTCAGCCATGAGGATAAATATAAGGGTAGAGAGGGGATATCCCCGATGGATTCTGCGGGAGGGGAGGAAGGTGGGGGAGGGATAGCCATTGAAAATAACTAAAAATAAGGCAGAAGAGAGGAGGGAGAGGATCCATTGAACCCAATATTGACTGAAGCCAAATCCAGGAGGGTCTTCTCAATGTACTCCTAGCTAACGCGATCAAAGGCTTTGGAAAGGTCTAGTTTGAGTAGCATGCCCAGTGTACTAGTGGATTTAAGGGAGTGAATGACTTAATGGGATAGAATGATTCAATTTAGAATATGCATTCCCTCAACATAGCATGTTTTCTCAGGAGCGATAAGCAAGGGAAGAAGAGGCTTTAACCTGTTGGTTATGACTTTAGTGATGATATTATAGATAACATTGCAAAGAGCTACGGGTCTATACTTACTTGGGACAACAACATTTTCCTCTTTTGGGATCAAGGAAAGGAAGGTGGTATTCAGGGCAGGGAGGACCCACTAACGGTTGTGTGATTCCTCCACAATGTCGAGAATCTCTAGCTTGAGTATATCCCAATAGGCATGGAAGAAGTTGATTGTGAAACCATCTGGTCGAGGGGTTGTATCTTCTTTCATTTCCCTAAAAGCAACATCCACCTTATGAAGAGTGATTGGATGCATGAGGGAAGCATTGTGTTGATTAGTGACTATTTTGGGGATGTGGGAAGTAACCCTGTGGATGGCATTCCCCCTAGAGAAATTATCCTCCATGAGAAGATCAATGTAGTAGGAGACAAGCTCTGTATCAATGTCCTTATGGTTTTCAAGCCTGGTTTTGTCTTCCATTTTAAGGCTGGATATTTTTTGTGCATTTTGTGTTGGATAGTATATAAGTGAAAGAAATAAGTATTGCGCTCACCCTCTTTCAGTCAGAAGATTCTGGATTTTTGTTTTCATAGAATTTATTTGTGTTTACTTCTTTCTTCCATTTGGGACTAAAGCATTGTTTCTTTATTTTCAAGAGTGGTTAAGTGACCTTCAAGGATGATTTGTTGTTGAAGGGACTCCATATCCTTTTATAGAGTGGTTTTGGCTGAGAAGATGTTCCCAAAAGTCATTTTATTCCACTCCTTTAGATGTTTCTTTATCCCTTTTAGGTTTTGTTGGAACCTGTACATTTTGGTGCGGCCTGGGGGGGGGGTGGTCGACCACCAATGTTGGATCATGGGTTTGAAGGTAGGGTAGCCAAAAAATTTCCAATATGAAGGGGAGGTAGTGGTTCTTGTCTTTTTGGTGCCAGTGAAGGAAAATAGGCCAATTGGTCAGAGCCTGAGGAGGGGAGGATGGAGGAGGAAAGCTCATCCCCAGATGTTGTAATTTATTTAGAGACTAGAAACCTATATAGACATGAGGCGACATGGGAGATACCTACACGTCAGCTTTTCCAGGTGTAGATTCCATTAGTGGGTTCCATATCTACCAGTTAATTATTTTCAATGAAGTTTTTAAAGTTGTTTTTCTCCTGCGTGAGAGTGCGGTGCCCACCTTTTTTTTCCCGAATATTTTTTATGAGGTTGAATTCTTCGTCGGGGATCTAGTTCTGTCTAGTATTTTATTGCTTGTATCAGTTAAGAAAATTGAGGAGATTGGTTTTTTGATCAACATATTGAGGTCCATAAACAGTGGTGATAAAGCCATGCATGTCCGTGCCAATGAGGTGGTAGGAAGCTAAGATGAAGTTTCTGGTGGTGGTGAAGTCATTAAGAGTGATGGTTGTAGGATCCCAAGCTATTGCAAGTCCTCCTGGGGCCCTGGACACATCCACTACAATGGAGTTGTTGTTTTTCTAGAGACGAGAGAGTAAGGTCTGAAGAGTTTCGCTAGTGCTTTTTGTTTCTTGAATCATGAGGGTAGTGGGTTTTTCTTGTTGGATTTTACTTCAAATCATTTTGTGCTTGTTGAGACCGTTTATGCCCCTAAAATTCCAAGAGATTACTTTCATTGGGAACGTTAAGTATCGGAGGAAAATAATTCAGTGAGTTGGGTGTATTTACGTGACTCTACTAACCTGGAACCCAAGGAGGCAATCTATTTAAGGTATATCTTACACCCATGCTTCTTGAGATCTTTGATTGACTTTATTAGATTGGTTGGAGAGTTTTTTTGTATCCCCAGCTGGCCACGCAGTTTTTCTTTGTGGAGGAATTCCTTGAGGAGGTGGACCTTCTTAGGAGTTATCATATGGAAAGCGTGTTTTTTGCATGCATCTTCTAGTCCTAGGAGATCTAACTCGCCCATATCTGGATCTCCCATGTCTTCAACCATTAGCATATCTAGGTCCTGACTAGTGGAGAAGGTCAGGTTCTCTAAGGGAAGCGTTGAGTATGGATTAGGTAGGGGAATGATCGATTCAGGTGAGGGATATGAGGTGGGAGTGCTTTCCTAATTGTGCATGGGTTCCCGGTGCTAATTTTTGGGGTATGTTTGGGCGTCTTCTTCACTGTGATCTTCCCTGGGAAGTTGCTTGGACAGGAATTGAAAGCTATTGCTTGTAGACAGATCTTTGGATTTTTTGGGTGTTTCTTCATCGGGTGGGGATTGTTCAGAATCCTTCTTCATCCGGGAGAGTTGCGTCTTTTAGAGTTGCAATTTTCTTGTTTTGAGGGAAGTCTCTAAAGAGGTTCCCATGTTCATGAAATTTGCAACATATGAACACTGCATGCTCATATTCCAGGGTTTGGATTGATTTTGTATCCTCACGCACAAGATAAATAGAGTCTGGAAGGGATTTTTCGATGTGCATGTAGACGCAAATCCTAAGATAGGAAATGTACTTGTTGGTTTTAGTTTGCTCTACTATTTTGATGAAGTTTCCCATAGTGTTACCAATGTCTTTGAGGGTTTTGTCATCCCAGTAGTCCTGAGGTAGTGAGTAGATCCTGATCCACATGGGCGCCCAAGTGAAGTCTTGTTTGTCTGAATTGAAGCATTATGTCCAGTTCTGAAGGTATAAGCCTGTCTAATTGAAGAAGGGCCTCCTTCTAGAATTCAATATATGTCGTCCAGTCATGTAAAGATGATGGTAAAGAATCCTTTGAGCCCAATTGGATTTCAAAGTGGGATTTGGGTTTCCATTTTTCCGCGATCCAGCTAAGAAGCACATGTTCTGTCGGCCATCTTCTGATAAATTTTCAAATGAGAGCATATGTTCTCATGTGTTCGATTCTAGCATTGATGCATGCTGGCGGAAGCTCGATCCTTGTTCGACTCGTTGATTTGGGTATGAAGGTGTTGATTTTGATGGATTCCAAGGAAGAATGGGTCTTGGGCAGCTTCGCAGGTACTGGAAATTCAGTTGTGTTGAGGTCAGACTAGTTTTCCTAGGCATTTTCCTAGGCAGGAGGAATTTTAGAAGCATGGTCTAGAGAAATCCTTAGGGGGTCGTTTAAGAATTATTTGTGGGAAAGGGACGAGCCCATGACTCCTCCCTTAAGGGATTCCATGAAGTTCTGGAAGTAGAGGCTAGCAGCGGAGGGGACCTAGTCGAAGGTGTGGGTGAGCATTGGAAAACACCAAGTTAGGGTTCGGTCGAGCATGTGTTAGTGAAAAAATTTTCTTCTCAACCTTTGATCCCCGTCAAGACAACGTCCTTATTCGTTTTTATTAATTTAATTGTAGAGTTCTATTTAATATTTGCATTTATTGTTTATATTTAATTTGCTTCAGAAAAATATGTTTCCACTATGTTCATAAGCATTCCATTTACACAAGCCTCTTGCCTTTTATAGCTACCATATTAGTTTGTTGAAGTTTGTGTGTGAGTATTTGAATATGATTAATTTCAACTATGATGAAATGATTGTATAGCTTGTGTCTCACTAACAAAGCATGTGAGGGAACAACTATAACCCAAAATAAGAAGTTTCCACTAGTAAAACAAAAAATACAACCAAAGTAGTTTTATTTTCTTTCAATTCGTCATTTTCATAGGTTAGATTTTGACTTTGAGTGAGCTTAATTTTAATTAGGAATGAATTGGTTGTATATTTTTTGTCTCACTTCCAAAAAAATGAAAGGGAACCTTTGTAACTCGTAACCATAATTAGCCATCAATCAGACCAAGACACAATCAAAGTAGTTCTCTCTGATTTTGGTTTTTCAATTCAATGATTTAAAAGTTTTATTTTGAGTCGAGTAAATTGCTATTTAAGTAGGAATATTATAAACCAATCAATATCGAGGTTCTTGATTCTGTGCATACAATATTTTTTTCTCACAAGTTCAAGTTGAACCCCAGGTTGATAATTAAATGAATCCTTAGAATAATTGTTCTTATAAATAACATATTTTAGTGTTGTCACAAATATTAAAAGGGAAATTTTTTATTGGTTAAATGGTAGGTGATGCAACTTAAATCCCACAGTATATTCCCTTTTCTTTTCCAAATTGTGAGACTTTAAAATGATTTAAAAATATATATATTTCTAAGTGGTCAATTTAGTAGGATCTGACATTGCATTCAGTTAAACTATGACAATGGATCTGACATTGCATTCAGTTAAACTATGACAATGGATTTGACATTGCATATTCACTGCAAATGATCTTTGTAAGATGGAATGATCAACTTCATTCCAATCGAGCTTGTCAATGCAATTGATGGCTTCTCATATCCATTTCCATGCCCATACACAAATCACCATGTTCATTCCCATGTAAAAATCATTCTCTTCGTGGACATTTACATGCCTATTTGAAAATCACACCAGATCCATAAATAAAAGATCAATAGATCCAAAAAAAATGCTCTTATTTATGATTTGAATCTACTTTGTTCTATACTTGAGAAGAGTCCAAGAAGAAGAACCTTCTTCCTTTGGAGGGGCTCGTCCACTAGGGTGTGCTTGCTAGTATTAAGACTGAACACAACCTAGATTAATGCTAAGGCTTCCATGTTATTGTTATGTTGAAGGTTGCAGGAAGAATATTGAGCATCCCCATGAAAAACCATTGAAATACTTTCATATTCTACAGACTCACTACAAGCTCCTAATATGGATCTAGAGTGAGAAATCTCTTGATACTCTATGTTTATAGTGAATAAAACATGGGGCAAATAATACTTGGAATAAGAATGAGGAGTGTGTAATTATTGTATCCTTCGACCCAGACACTTACAAGGGTTCCATGCGCATGAAAGAGAACTAGAAAACATGTTATGGGGAATGTTTTGCTACTCTAATCTCACCATCCCCTAAATTTGATTAAGTAAAGACCCAATGAACTTATTAAACTCACATTGAAGACTGTCATGATCTTTAGCTTCTCGATTTCAAGAGGCAAGAAAATCATAGTGGAACCCAAGGTGGACATCGCTCTATTCGAACCTTTTCTTTAGGAAACAAAAGTACCACACACATAATCGATATATTGTCACGTACCCGGAAACTGGTAGGTCAGGCCACACTACTTCCATAACACCCTTTAAGATGCTTTGTCACCAATATGAGATGTTTACAACTACCACCACAGGATGAGTGTGCCCACCACACCCCAAGAATTCACTTCTTGAGCTAAATCGAATTATGATACCAAATAACTGAATAAAAAATGGAACAATGCATGCATTAATCAAGATTCAGGTTAAACTATGAAATACTTGTTCAATATGCCATGCACAACATAAACAACAAGTAGGCACATTACAATTACATAATCTTAGAGATAATAATTAATAAACAACGAAATAAATATACAAGTAGAGAAACACATGACAAATAGCACTTATCTTTAACAATAAAATAAATCTGATCATCATAGTCTCAAATATTTTTTGGAACAAAGAATTGCATCCTCTTAGAAACATAAATGGGTATTTCTATCCATCCTCTGAGGAACAATAAATTTCATCCATAGAAATAGCTATTTCTATGGAATTCATTGTCTGGATGGATATTTCTATGGACTTCATTGTCGGATTACCCAAATATAGCAATAAATCAAGAATTATGGTTGTCGTGGCCCACCTTTCCAAATATGCTCATTTATGTTCCCTCCGACACCCATTCACAACATCCACAATGGCTCAAATTTTCATGGATAATATCTTCAAAATCCATGACATGCCTCACTCTATTGTCTCAAACCATAATCCAAATTTCACAAGAAACTTTTGGAAATAATTTTTCAAGCTCCAAGGAACCCAATTGCGTCTTAGAACAACCTATCATACCCATACTAATTTATTCGTAATTAAGGTACGTATATCCCACTCGCTTCACCAACATAGATTGTGTGTGGAATTATATTTCTTGTCTCTATCTCAGTTTTTTCTATGATTTTTTCATAGAGCTTTATGTCTTATGGAGACTACCAAGCCTCATGCCTCTACCTTGCACATGGAATTTTCTTCTTCTCCTGATGAGAAAGGTCTCCTCTCATTGTATGCTATACACATAAAATACCAACAACCCTCTATCACAAAGAACTTATTATAGCTCAAATTTGTTGTAGATGTCAAGGCTTCAATGACACCGATGGAACAGATGCCCATGTTTTCCATTCTATGGGAATCCCAACCTCTAGGATAAATTGATAGAATGTGTTATTCATAATTTTTTTGGATAAGAGATTAACACTTCATAGACTTATGAGGACACCTATACAATCCAAGAACATAGTTTGGTGTCGTACCAATCCTAATGATCATTTTGGGTAAGATATCAAATGAATATTCAAATGAAATGAATAATTTGTCAAGTGTTGTGTAATACACCATAAAAATAGTTTATGGCCGACTTTCCCATGCACCTTACCACTATAATAAAAAATTATCTATTGTCCTCCAAACGTCAAATAACAAAGATGTTTTTGTAATGTATTTGATGCCAAAAACAAACGGAATACTAGTACATGATCAAATGAATGACTAACACATTGTAATGGAATCTCTCACTTTAACCGTTGATATTGCTTGAGAGGGGCATTGACTTATTGGGAGATGACATACACAATAATTCTAGTTCATATGCCTCAAGTATATGGATGGATATTGCAAAACCAATATTTGTCCTTTAAGGACTGTGTGTGGGGAAGGCTCACTCGATGTTCGACGAGAATTCTAGCAGTGATGAATAGAATCCTTCCAGTAATCTCATGGATTCCTAGAGAAATTTTTTTACCATGTACAAGTGTCGACTAGAGACAAAGAAATGTATAGACTCCAAGGATGAATAATGGAATGGCCTGACATCAATTAGATTCTTTGAGTCACATTAGAACTAGGTTTAGGGTGTTAGAACATTTAGATGATAAAATCATGCATTTTATATGCTCATAAATTAGGGTTAGTCTTTTTTTTCATAGTGTATCTAGCTATTGCAGCATATGTGTGTTCAATCCCATCATAAGAGTTCACTTTCAAATATGAATCTAGCAAGAATACTAGCATTGGGTCTCTCCTCACTCTAGGGTTCACACGGAAGCCATGGTCACATTGAGCACTAGGAAAATGAAATGCAGGTTCTCTCATACAATGAAATGAATTGGTGGGAAATTGAGATAGAAAATAAGAAAACAAGACTGTGATCAACTGCTATGTTAGAATAGTGGTCACTTACACAACAATTATAATGATATATGTAACGTAAAACACTACATAATGACTTGGCTATGGAGAAAACGACCCAACAAGGATTGGATACACCTAACAAGAGAGGAAAACGACCCTCTAATGGTTTTGTATGCCCAACAAATAAAAATAGTGCGTGACCACTTCAATAAAATAGCCATATAATAAATTAAGCCTCCTAGGAGAGAGAAAAACTAATTTAGCATGTATTTCCAACAACTCTATATGGAGGGCCATGGATTTGTCTTCATCCAGTTCACTCAATGGTGTAGAAAAATTGACAATTGGATTTGATAGCCACCACCACCAAGATTCTCCAGAAATACTTCACACCCAAAAAAAATTGTGCAACAAACTACTCATACTCTCAACAATTATAAACAAGATGCAAAGCAATGATTAATGGATTGTCAATAAGTTTAAATAAAAATATACATGAAAATTTAAACCAGTAAACTACTCATCACACAAGGGAAAACACAACACATTAAGGAATGATTTTTACCCTAGAACCTAATTGGGAAAACTAGTTTTGAATGGTGATCAATATTCCCCTTTCAAAAAAACTGGACATAGATCTCTCCTCCTCCTCCTCCTCCTTTGTTTCTATCTCTCCTTGGACAAATTATGTCACTTGGAATGGAGATGTAGACAACTCTTCTTCTTATTTAATCTTCCTTGTCCACACCTTTCTCTTGGTTATGGTATTTATGGGGTGAAGCTCTGGATGAAGTCACCAACACTTTGCTTCCTAGTGACCACTCAAATTGTAGTGGTGGAAAAATTTATTCTTGTTGGTACAAGGACTTCTTGAGATACTCCTCTCCATGTTCCTTTGTATATGATATTGGATTGGAAAAGCCTTCTTTTCATTCCTCCTCTAGAAGAAATCCATCCTGTGGAATGTGGCTTACTTCTCCCAACAAGATGCCTCAAGATGGCCTTTCTTTACACAATGTGACCATGTCTATGCATACCAACAACTGTCTATGGTATGGTCTCTTTTCTTGCACCAATGACAAATGAGAAATGTCTTGTTTGACATAGACTCCATGGTATTCTTCTTCTTCTTTATGGTCTCTTTTCTTGCACCAATGACAAATGAGAAATGTCTTGTTTGACATAGACCCCATGGTCTTCTTCTTCTTATTTCTCTCGTGTTGATTGGTTTTCTTTGTTTTTTATAAGTGCAAGTGTAGGATCATTTTATCAACTCTCTGCATTGATTCTCTCCTTCAATCTATGACAAGAAGGTGGAGGTGGTAGTGGGTTGCAACCTTCATTTACCATTGTTTTTCCTTATCCTATGAGCAATACAACTCCGTCATGTTGTTTTCCTTCATGAAAATGGTCTTCATGGTGATGTAATTTTCACTTAAAACATGAAATCCTAATCCTTCATCCTTGTCCCTTGGCATAGCTACAATGGGGCTCAATATGCCTTGTCTCATCTTTCCTAGCCCTTGTCCATCGTAACCCATTTTCCTTAGAATTTTAGATCCAATTCCCTTGGTATGCCTCTCAAATTCACTAAGTTGAACTTGAGGAATGTATATGAAAGATGAGCCTATTAAAATGATTTAATTCATGGTGTTGGTTGAACCAGTGGAAACATATGGTGGCCTTGTTTTCTCGTTCTCCTGGAAAGCTACTTGGAGCTTCTTCAAGTCCTCCTCCTTATTTTCCAACACTTATTTCAGTTGTGCCAACATATAGGTGAGCATGTCTTCCTTCCATATATATAATTGGATGACCTTCTCACCAAGGTGTACAAGATATGTTATGTGCCTATCCTAATCTATCGTAACTTCTATGAGGGTGTCTTGACGTTCTTCAAATTTCTTCTTAAGTGATTAAAACAATTTGGTTGAAGTATCCATGTGTTTTTTCGTCCCTCTAATCCTATTGATGAACATATGAACTTGCTCCTTTAAGCTCTAGTTCTCTTCTCGAAGCTAAGCATTGTTGGCTCATAGGTATTCCAACTTATCTCTACTTGCATCTTTACCCATGTTGAGATCTGCAATATTTTATTCACATTTCTTGATCAAGTGTCTCAGTCTAGGATGTAATTTCTCTAATACCATCTAATCAGTAATCAAGGGACTTCTATCCCACTCACTTCACCAATGTGAAAAATTATTTTTCTTATCTCTATCTCATTTCAGTCCTCTACCCTCCACATGGAACTTTCTTCTTCTCCTAATGAGAAAGGTCCCCACTCAATGTATCCTTTACACATCAAACACTAAACATGTCTATGACAAATAGAGAAATAAAAAAATCAACTCCCTACAACCCTCTCTCACTAAGAACTTAGTATAGATAAAATATGGTGTAGATCTCACTAAGAACTTAGTATAGATAAAATATTGTGTAGATGTCAAGGCTTCAATGAAACCAATGGAATAGATTCCTACTTTTTCCAAGGTATGGGAATCACATTCTCTCGGATAAATTGATAAATGTGTTACTGATAAATTTTCTTGATAAGATATTAACACTTCATGGACTTATGAGGACACATTTGGAATCTAAGAATGAAATTAAACATCATACCAATCCTAAGAATGCAGTTCAACACCATACCAATCCTAATGATCAGTTTGGGTAATATCTCAAATGAATATTAAAATGACATGAATAAGTCATCAAGTGTTGTGCACAACACTGTAAAAATGGTTTATGAGTGACTTTCCCATGCACTTTCCAACTATAATAAAAAATTATCTATTGGCCTCCAAATGTCAAATAACAAAGATGTTTTTGTAATGTATTTGATGGAAAAAAAATGGATGACTGCAACATTGCAATAGAATATCACATATTAACTATTGATATTGCTTGACAGGGGAAATGGTTTGTTGGGAGACAACATACCAAATAATTCCATTTATACTCCCCAATTATACGGTTGGATATTGAAAAACCAAAACATGTCCTTTAGGGATTTCATGTAGGGAAGGCTTACTCGATGTTCCACATGAATTCTAGAAGTGATCAATAGAACCCTTCCAACAATATCACGGATGCCCAGAAAAAAGTTTTGACCATGTACAAGTGGCGATTAGAGCGAGAGAAACATACGAAATCCAAAGATGAATAATGGAATACCCAAATAGCAACTATATTCCTTGGGTTTCCCTCGGACTATGTTTAGGGCATGAAATTTTTTATATGATAACACCATGCATTTTATATGCTCATAAATTAGGTGTTGGTCCTAAGATTAAACTTAAGGCTCAAAGGATAATGTCAGGCATCAGGAAATTTTTTTAAGAGTGTGTTTTAAAATTATTTTTCTACCTCAGTTATATGAGAAAAATTACTTAACAAAATTAACCGTGTAGCAACACAGAGGTTGTATTTTGTATCTGAGTCAAAATCGAATTAATAAATGAAGTGAAGGAAAATTTAAAAACTGTGAAACAAAGAAAGCCATCAATTACAGAAGAGTCCTACCTTGTTGCAGTAGAAGAAAGTAGATTATTATACCCTTGAATAAAGGATCAAAATACAGTAATTCACACAGCAAGCAGGTCTTGTATTACTCACAGTAAATATAGAGGAAAAACTACTTACTCAATAAATTACCAATACATTAAGATTTCAGTAGTTTTAGTACGAAATTGGAATCAACCTTTATTCAGGAATACATAAAGAAAATGAGCAATTGAAGACAAAGAGACACATAACCCAGATTTGAACAAAACATGGAATATCTATCTTCACTTGTATTAATACTTTATAAGGAAAGTTTTCTCTGTTACAATCGGAAAGAAGCAACCATTAATAAGTCTTTGATTTATGTATTTATAAAAAGAAGAGTCTCTAGGAATCTTCCAATGGAATGAAGACTATTCATAAAGGAAAATGACAGATAGATCTAACTTCTAGAGAAGCTGAAGAGTTGTCATGATGAATAGGTAGAGTACTCGACAAGAGAGAGCATGCAGAAGCATGGCAGGACAACATGCACAAGGTGCACAAAGACTATAAGTATGCATAATGGAGAAGAGATGGGGGTTGTTGTTGTTGAGAGGGATTCAGGAGTGTC
>JZKD02S2324712.1:171228-185917 GCA_000966675.3 Picea glauca | reverse complement strand
ACTTGTATTAATACTTTATAAGGAAAGTTTTCTCTGTTACAATCGGAAAGAAGCAACCATTAATAAGTCTTTGATTTATGTATTTATAAAAAATGGTCTCAACCCAAAACAGTTGGACTTCTCATAAAAAGTATTAAATATTATAACATGCAAAATTGAAAGGTTCCAATCAACATCTTCTTTGTCTCTTCGCCTGCATATAGAGACATTTCTTCTCCATATCATCCACCTTGGGAACACATGACATCTGATCATGAACTATGTGAATAGTATGTACATGTTGTTTCATTTGTTTCTAGATGTGTTGTCTTTCCCATGTTCGACACACTAGATGCACCTGCTTTCTAACTGTACTACCAACCTGGAAGGCTCTATTGCTTCATTTGCTTCGAAAATGTACAATTTATTTTCTATATGAGGAAACCTATCTTGTATCTTCTTTGACCCAAAAAAATTGCCTTGTATTTTCAAACTGGGATCTACTATCCATTTGTTTATTTGGATTAGATCAATTTGTTTCAATTGTTGGATGATTGTCCAGGATTCTTCTATTATTGTCTTAGAATTATGTTGACTCTTTGTGATATCAATCTGCCCCAGGGCCTTAGAGATACTATCTCCCTCAACATCAAGTAACCCTTTGTCTAGTGTAGACAATGCTTCTTTACAAGCTTTATTTACCTCTTTGGCTAATCTTTTACTTTCAGCTAGATTTATCTCCCAGGCCTTCAAGATTATATCGCCTCGATTTTGCTCAAAAAGAGACAATCGAGGAACCTCTGCTACATCATCTTTTGTTGTTATTAATATAGCCTCCTGAAACTTAGCCCGAGCTACAGTGGATTCTCTCTCCTTAATGTAAATGTTATTCAGAGAAAGGTCTACCACACGATAGCAATTTTGAATGGCCTGTACCTTCGTGAAAATATCTAGCTGGGATGATTCCATCTTTTCATGTACTTCTAGTGCCTAATCTTGGAAATATACCATCTCCATCGATGTACCTTCAGCCAAGTCTATCTTGGCCTAAAATTTCTTGATCAATCCTTCCTGTTGAGTGGCTAATTCTCTGTTGGCCTATGGATTTCGATATAGCTCATCCAAGTTGGTTTTGAGTTGTTGAATTTGTTGTCTGTCACCAGCTCTAACCTGTCCAAAATCTTTATTCATATGATTTCTCACCTCTTTTTTCATGGTTATCATCTGGTCTTGCAACTATCTTACCAACATATTTCTCTATTTCAGTTGCTCTGCTATATTTTCTACCAAACATTGATTGGTCGTGGCGAAGGAACTCAATGAGCCTATCATCTCCCTAGCAAAGTCTGTATCATCTAGGCCCTGTCTGTCATACAACATCCTCTGCATTTTTACTATTGCATCATACTTTTGATGTGTTTCTCTTTTAACTATAGCCCTCCTCTTCTTGCTGAAAAAGAAATTGGAAGGAGGCATTTCTTCAGCTGAAATTGGAGTAAGGTATTCTATAAATATAACCTCATCATTTGGATTTCTCTGACTTGATTGTAAAGGCGTTAATGTCATAATGGGACTACCTATATCGGTGGACGGTTGTTGTCCTGTAGTCGGTTTAATTGGTGCGGATAGTGAGGTATCCTGTACCTTTTTTTATCAAAGCTTCAAATTGAACATTTTCTTGATTACCTAGTGGACTTGATAATGCAGTATCCACCTTCTGTGTCAAAACTTCAGTTTTCTTCGAGTCCTCTTGAGTTTCCTGTTTGCTGGAACTCCCTATATCTAAACCCTGGGATGCATCTTCCTCTGTGGATGGAGGTGTCTGGGGTTCTCCCTGTAATACCTTGGGAAAACTATTCCTTCTGTGCATTTGGAAATTGTAGAAACTGGATAATTGATCTGGAGCCAGAGTTCAGACTTTGCTCAACCCTTCCTGGTACGACTTGACCCCCCAGAATATTTCATCCTGTGGGGAAAATTTGTGTACATATTTATTTAGATTGTATAGAGCCAGGTGGGTTTCCACGATCTTCTGGGGATCGTTCTTCTTGAACTCAATATTGACCAAATTGATGTCTTCTGGGGCAACGACCTATACTTTCGAGTGGTCGAATCTCATAATGAGAACCTACCAACCTGAAGAGGGAAGGTTGGCCATAATTTTTTCTGTGTCGCTTTTAATTCTTTACTGATCCCCCTTATTATGGTTTGAAATGCTACCTCTTGTCACACTAGCCGATCTGGTAAAAACTTTGGTAAAGCATGTGGGGGAACTGAACACCCAAAAACCCTGATGTAGGAAAAATGTTCCTCAATATACTAGTCTACTATTTTCCCTAGGTTGGCCATGATATTGTCTAAAATCCCGGGAGGTGGGAAACCTTAGAGGGCGATATGCATCAGCACCGCCATGAAATGACATATTTCATAAAATAAATATTGGGATTTCTCCCCCAAGAGATTGGAGTGATAGATATGGATGGGCTCAGTGTTGGTCGGGGTCCAGTTCTAGCTCATTAGAGGAAAATGCGTCATAAAATAAATGGCATCCATAATATATTCCAACATGTAGAAAGGGGTAGGTTTCCCTTTGACCTTCATCGACTGATACTCTATGATTTCCTTGGCCATATTATCTGATAACATCTTGGCCTAGTTGAAAGAAAATCCTTCTGCCACTTCATCCATGATTGGTACCCATGCCAACAAGAAATGAGCAAAGTCCTTCATTCTGAAAAGTCTACACAACATCATAGCCACATAAATCATATGGGTGTATAATGTTGTTGTGGCGTATATGCCATGGGTGTCTGCTCTGAATTTCTCAGGGTGCCCCCACCAGTCCTTGATTAATTCCGGGTAGTTTTTTCCATATTGTGTGCACTCTTCTTTGTCGAACTCCATTAGGAAAGCGACATTGTAACTGTATTTGAAAACTGGGGATAATTTATACATTACCTGTATATGCTCCCGTTGAAAGGACTCGACAACCACTTTCTGTGAATTACAGATGCTCCTAGTTGCAATGTCAATGTTCTCCAGGGCCCAGCCTATCATGTCATTGTATGGCATGATCCTCGGTCGTGCGGCTATTTTGTGTATCTTTGATTGAGATATATCCCTGAGCTTCATCGCATGGGTTTCAGTCACCTCGTCGCTCGAATCCTCTGGGAAGTTTATCAAATCGTGTTGCAGAATATCAAACACCCGCGTCCAAGTTTTCATAGTATCGATAGATCTCAGTGAAGTATCCAAGAGAATATATGTTTTCAGGTTCACGCTCTCACCAGCTGCTTTAGCCATTTTTCGTGATGCCGTGATATTACAATCTCATAACTGTGTTACCTGTTACAGGGAAAGGCATAAACATCTTAGATTGCTAAAACGTGTTCTGCAAAAATGCCAATAGAATTCAAAATCTAATATCCTTATTCATCTTAAGTATATTGATTTGTGAATACTTTACTGACGATCTATTCATTTACCACTCACTAAATGACGATATAACATACCTTAACATGTTGTCACTCACACGACTCCCTTTGAAGAAGTCTCTCTCTATATATATATAGATATATTATATTAACTATGAGATCTATTTTAATTATTAATTGTAAACATTCTTAAACTCATACTCTCATAGAAATGATAAATAATGAACTTCCAACCAAAATCCATCTTTAACAAAATTCAAACGTCAAACGTCAAATATTAGAAACGTCCACATAACAAAAATTCCATCTTTAACACAATTCAAACGTCAAATATTAAGAACGTCACACCTCGAGATGCATGGTAAAAACGAGTTTAAATGGGTAGACTTTTAGCACTAATAATATATACCTGAAAAAATCCGTTCTCTTGACAGGCACTGAGGGCCAATGGCCGAAACAACTTGGAGGCGCTGAGGGCCTTCTACGCCGGAAATGTCTATAACAGGAAGATCATATTGCGGAGTGCTGATTGTTATATTGGCAGTTGGATGCTTTGCCGCAGGGAAAAGTATCTTCATGCCCACCACCTCAGTTAGATGTTAGATGTTTAACACTTGTGAACCTCATACTGCTTTTAGTTACTTCTCTATTAAAAAAAAATGCATCCTTCATCCTTCCTGATACTCAAACTACACTAAACGAAACGGTGGCCATTAATGAGTAAGTAGAAGATTAATGGATGTGCCAACCAACTGGAAGAAGAGAAATCTTGAAGCTGGAAGAGAAGCTGGAAGAGACTTATAATGCTGGGTAGGAAAACTAGTTACTCAGCTGAGAAGACTGACTACGAGGGCTTCAGGGCTCTCACACTCTCTCCCGCTGCTATTTATAGCAGAACTCCTGATTATGAAACATTGAATCGATTTAGAAATCCAAAAACCACCGCCAAAATTCCCAACCCATTTCGGGCAGCAAATCCGTTTCTTAAAATATAATTGATGAAACATTGAACCGATTTGAAAACCCTAAAAGGCCGCCACTGCCAAAATTCCCAGCCCATTTTGCCAACAAAACCACCAGGGAGGCAGAGCATTTGAAGTGCCAGTTAACCCGTCACAACATAACATATTGGGCGGTTTATATATGTATTATATATTAGCACAGCCACAAATTCGTGGTTGGTACTGAAAGGACGGCTTGTAAAAAGATGACCTGCAAAATTTAAACTGTTGGGAAAGAGAAATGAACTTGAATCTCTGGGAAAGAGAAATGAACTTGAACTTACGTGGCAATCAGTTAGCCACCATAATAAATTTTAAATATGATTAAATAAAAATAAAAAATAAACATGTAAATTGATGTTTTTATTTTATAATAGTGAGGAAGTTAGTGGTTGAAATCACAACCATTGATTTATTGGAACTACTAAGAATATTCCATCAATATTTAATCTTGTCCATACAAAATTGATTAAGCAGTAAAAACCTATTAAATGTGTCCATGGTCAATAGTTGTACGCCTGGGCGTAACAAAATGTTTTGCAAAACTTTATTTTAAAAAACCTAGTTTAAAAAATTAGAAAGGTGTTTAAGATTTTTTCAAGTTTTAGAAAGTTAGGAAGTTTTCCAAATTCTAAAGGAAGAAGTTAAAAAAATTTCAAATTCTGAAGTTAAATTTTTTTTTCAAAGTCTAAATGAAGAAGAAGAAGTTGTTAAAAAAAATCTCATTCTTTTAACTTTTGGGATTATTTTTAAGATATTGATGAGTGACCTTAGGGATTCAATTTTGGGGATTATTTTTAGGATATTGATGACTGACCTTAGGGATTCAATTTTTGGATTGTTTTTAGGATAATGATGACTTAAATTAATAAAATAAAAATAAAAACTGAATTAGGTAGTTGGGAACCTGAGGAAAGTGTAACGCCATTTGGTTTAGCCATTATTATAGGGATCAAGAGGTTTACGTCGCAAATGGAACGATCGTGAAATGGATAAAACCTAGATGATGAAAAAAAAAAATATCTTTCCTCAATTCGGCTTTGAGAGGAAAAGAAGGTCGATTTTGCATGTCAATCGTCAGACAACGGCTTTGTCAGTTTCCTCTTTCTTCTTTTTGTCTAGAAGTGTATCAAACTAAATTACCAACAAATCTAAAATATCTATCTTCATGTCCTCCACTAGATTTCCAATTTCTATATTTTTGGATATTTGTGTAACAATTCCTTTGATTCGTTTACCCTTTTTAGTAGCAACTCTAGAGTAGTTATTGCAAACCTTTTTTATATCATCATAAGTGTATCTAGATATGCAATCAAACAATCAAATTTAGAGCTTTCATATAGTCATATCTTACTCCTCCCAAGAGAACTATCAACTATCTTAAGAGAGTCTTTGTCAATTGTGAAATTGGTAGATATATTGTAATTAAAGTGAAATCTCTCAACATAGTAGTCTAATGATTCATCCTCTCCCAAGTTATTTGGAATAGTTTATCTCTTGATTCTTCTTATTTGGAGTATTTTTTTATATTTTTCTATAAAAATATTTTTCATTTTTTTCATGTTCAAATACTATGTTCACCTATACTCATGAAACATTTAAGGGATACTTCTTTCAAAATAAATGGAACATCTCAACTTTTGGGCATTATTATTGTCATTATAAGTTTTTAAGAGGAATTCAAATTCAAAAAGAAAGTTTCTAAATCCTTAGTAATCATTTTATGAAAATGGGGAAGAATTATTAGATTTGTGTTTTTCTTTTTCACTTGTTTCCTTGTTTCCAAAATAACTTCCTTGTTTCCAAGATAGGAAACTCAAACATCTCTTCGTATTCTTCATTTATTCCTTCCACCCTTCTCTTTACTCTTTCATTTCCTCTTGGTATTCTTCATTTATTCCTTCCACCCTTCCCACTCTTTCATTCCCCATTGTGAATAGGAAAAAACATAAAGATGAATAAGCTTCCCAATCCCCAAATTCTTTAGCACTTTCTTTAAAGATTTGTTTTGGAATTTTTTTAGTAATTATTAACCCATGGCTCTATTCTTGTTCATGACTATCATTCTTGTTCATGACTCTCACTTCCCGTTAGACCTATACTTTTTTTTATAAAATCTCGGTTTAAAATCTTCCTAATGTATCCCTACTACAATGCATGCATTCTTCTAAAAAACAATCTAGTGAATACAAAGAAAAAATCCACTTAGTAAAAGGAAACTCTTGGGAACCTTGGTTCCTTCTCCTTATTATAGTGGAATCACCATTCAATAGTGCTTTATTCCTCAAATAATTTAGTACTTCCTTGGCTACAAAGACAAAATGTGGTGAGCTCAAGTATTGAATCAAGAAAGGCTACCAAATCTTGGGTAACCACACTTAAATTATCAACTAGGGGAATTGTAAACTTGTGAAGCATTGTGCAAATTTTATGCAATCATCAAGTGCATAAATGTGTTGTTGAATGAATTATTTATTCTTTTCATTTTTAGAAAATAATTATTTATGATTAATATGCAACTACTTGCATTAGAGAACTAGAAACCTGTAGCACGAGTCTTCCATCAGGGATTATTGGCTAACACTACAAAAATCCTTATCTCCTTTATAATTGAACATCATTGTTGAAAGTAAAGTCAAATGTAAATGCTCAATGTTATATAAAGGAAATGGAAACTGAAAGGTAAATTGAATGATGTAAAATAAACCTACTCTATAGTGCACTGAATCACACAGTAGAACCCTTTCCAACCATAGGTTCATGACATTCTAGTGAAGGAATAAATCAAATTAATAAAGATAACGTAAATGTTCCAGCTACATAAAAATATAAACACTCACACCATAAAATACATATAGAATTCACAACAAATATGAAGGTACATTAACCAACAACCTCTCCAAGTGGGCCCTCCCTTAGGAGGACTAGTGATTCATTCCTTCCTTACAGATTGAAATAACTCAGAAGGATGATAGTTTTTTATTTCATTAAAAATATTCATAATTACAAACTCTAATCTACTGCTCTTTCAACTCCAGTTGTAAGTAAACCCAAACATTTGATTGTATACCATAATTGAGTTGTGGATGAGCACATTTATACTAAGAAAGACTCGCATCCTTGTTGATAAAATCCAACCTATGAAATAATAGTCTTACCTAAAAAATTGTCAATTTTTGCTTCATTAGTTAAGACAGATCATCGAGCAATGGGATCCTAAGGGTGCATGATCACCATCTCACATAGGAACAAAGATCTTATTGGAGGGTACTTGGAACCATTATTTATTTTTATTTGTTGCATTAAATTTTTGTTGTGGAGTGCATGTTTGTCTCCCTCCTTCTCATCCTAGGGTGAGAGGCATGTTCGAAAATGCATGTTGCTAATATTCTCACTGGTCTACTACTTTTAATGAGTTTTTGCAGAGTGCATAACAATCTCTCTTCTTCCTCAAATTAGATTATTATGGAGCATGCATAACCATCTCTCTTCTTCCTCAAATTAGAGTATTATGGAGCATGCCTTTTATAGCCTCAAATGTTGTTTCACTTAGATTACTAGAGCCAATCTATTAATGCCCTATTTATTTGTTATTGAAGTATTTCCTTCTCCACTGCATTAATGAAAATGTATTGGATTATCCTTCTCTTGGTTGTATCTGGTGTTATCACTTGAAGTTGTTTAAGGATCACATGAGTTGTTGTGGGTCAAAGTCATCCTTAGGTTTTAAATTTTTATCCTTAGTCTTGTTTAAGTTTTGCTTTTGATTTTTTCTTATGGTTTTTCTCAGCTCTTAGTTCAAATAAATATAAGGTTGGATGTTGGTTTATACATTTGACCCATGACTTTGCTTTATACCCTTTGGTTTATATCTTCATCTCATCACATGATTTGATAGCCATCACTATCATCCCCATGCCACCACTAGTCCGACATGACACTACCTCCACTATGCACTTAAACCCCTCCACTATGTCCATCTACCCATTAGAAGGTCAAATCAAACTACTCCTAGTAGGCTGCCAACTCATTAGGATTTTTCATAGTGCATCTTGAGTACACCTTTACTCTTTTACCATTATTGCATTTATGAAACTAGTGTCAGTGGATCTCATGGTTTTCAACATCCATGTTTTAAAGGAAGTATCTTGATATTTGATCATTAATGCATTCTAATTGTTTTCTCAAGATTTGAAATCTGGTCCTAGTTCATCACTGCAAAAATTACTAATCCAGACAAGCGCTGCAGATTCTGCTACCTACTGGCTGACAAAGGGGAATTGAAGGTTAGAGTGGTTGCAGACGGTTTCATGCTTTCTGAATCACATCTACAGTCAAGCCACGGTGTCCAGGTACTCCTCAAGTCATTTGAGATATGTTGAAGATCAGTATAAGGCTCTACTAACTTTTCGTAGCACCTGGCGCTGCAAATTTTGGATCCCTTTACCAACCAACCCTTTGACTTCTGCTATCACTAAATTCTCAACATATATGTAGTATTGTCAGCCTTTTCCCACCGTAATTGATAAAATCCTGCTATCAGAGTTGTCGTGAATTCCTACTTCTTGTCCCTTGTTGATTTTTCTACGAATTGTGCTACAGATCCCCTATTCCAGAGTTACGAACCTGTGTTAACTTCAACATTGATTATCCCCCGATTGCATGGCCTATATCAATTGAATTCCTTTATATTTTCATGGATTTTCCAAGTCGACGATCTGTCTATTTTGAATGTTTAAAGAACCTTGTTAATTAAATGATGATGACCCTGCTTGGTGGTTAAATGTTAGCTTAAAAAACCTTGACAGTCGTTGCCTCTTTATGTATCCTTTTTCTGAACCTGGTTTTATTCTTTCTTAGCCATCAGTTGCTCCTCCATAAGTTCAACAGTCGAACAGATAGGAAAACACTAAATCCTTACATTGAATCCAGCTTTAAAAAGACAATCATTCAAACCCTAAAGACCTATGTCCTTGTTTGGCCTCCCATACCTCTCAGATCATTGCAGTGTTTTGTCTCTTGTTTATAGAAAATGGATACACCTCAACATAATAAGTCTCACAAGGGTGGGAGTGTATTCAGGACTAAGCCTTATGATATGCACTTGTTTGATGATGAACCTCTGATCAGAGAGGTCTTCCAGAGGGTTGGTTGTCTAAATTTCTATCAAAATATGCAGAGGGTACACCTTGAGGTAGACAAGGAGTTTTCTTTAAAATTTGATGGCACTAAAACCAAGGTGGGAACCCTTAAACTTGAAGTATCTGAGGCCATGATTACAACAACCACTGAGATTCCCAAATTTGGTGAAAAGTGGTTTAAATCTATGACTCTTAATGCAACCTTTTATAAAGAGTTCCTCAAACCAGAACATCAGGGAGATAACCTATCTAAGGGAGTGCCTAGGAGCCATTTGGTTGATGGATTTGACCAGATGTTGAAGGTGATCTAGAGATATTTTACGTGTGAGGGAAAATTAAATACGATCTACCAATACCACATTAGGATTTTGCTGCACTTCACAGGTAAGGACTTAATGAGAATCCCTTTCTATCTGTTCAGGAGTATGGGGGAAATGACTGATAGGGTCCAAGACAAGTCCAAGGTTGTGGACACAAGTTTTTTCTACTTAGGGTTGATTAGGATTCTTTTGATGGGGCAGTTGAAGAAAAGAAACATAGCTTGGGAGAAATTCATTGCTTCTGCCAATCTGCAACTAAATGTAGCCCCTACTCCTCAATCCAAGGTGCAGAGAACTCTTCCAACTGATAGTGTTTCCCACAGATAAATAATAAAAAAGATAAAGGGAACTACCGAAGCTACTGATGGTGGTTGTGGTTATGGAATTGAATCTGCTCGAACAGCTCCTGGGTCGCGATCTATAACTAGTCTAAATGAATCTGCTTATCCAATTGGTGCTACTTAATCCGCTTCTAGCACTCGAAATGGAAGGTATCCTGCTCCTTACTCGGATGCTATCTTTGCCCCTGCTTCGACGGGTTATGGATCTCGAAAAGGAAGGGAAGCGGGGGTAAGGAGGCTCTTAAGGAAGTTGAAGAAGAAGAAGAGGAATCTCATCACTCTCCACAAAGGGAATTTTCACCCCATCCTACACAAGAACTAGAAGAAGTTCCCTCAGCTAAAACCACATTCAAAAAGGGAGAAAGTTACACTTTACCTCACCTACTGCAGAAGTTGAGACTAGAGCTAGGAGACCCTTCACCAGGTCATTAGCCCAAAAGGAAACTATTGAACAAGAAGCCATAACAAAATCTCCCATCAAGAAGAAAGTTAAGGGTAAATGTGAGAATGTTGAGAAGCCTGTTGAAATCATAGGCATCACCACTCCCCCTGGTAACCCCACCTTCAAGAGGCTAATCAGACAACTCAGAGATGCAAGAAAGGAAATTTTCCACTTGAAGGGAGAAGGATTGGCTGAGAGGAAAAATATGAAGGAGCTCATGGATATGTATAATGAAACTATTGAGCTAGATAAGTTCACAGCAAGGAGATTTATGCCCCTTCATAGGTAGCTTAGAAATTTATACATTAAGAACAAATACTTACAGTCTTAGATCATAAATCTCAAGGAGGAGTTGCATCCCTTCAAAGATGATTTAGCTCAGAGAAATATTAATATTAGCTCAAGCTGCAACAACGAGAAGTGCCAGATTAAGGAGATGAAGTGGAATGGATGGAACACCCCCATTTTTTAAGATGATCATCTTTTCATTTTGAATTTTTGTGGGAAGTTTCATGATTATACCAATTGGAGGCATCTACAGGATTATACACCTTTTGCTAATATTTTTGGGTTTTTTGCGCTCAAACTGCATTACACAGAAAGTTACAGGACATTTCGTAGCGCCTGGTGTTGCGAAATAACCTACACTGACAAATATTGCAGGTGTGCTAGAGAATGTGTTGTGAAATCACCTAATCAGACAAAAATTGCAGTTCACTACAGAATCTGCTGCAGAATAGTCTACACATGCGTTCTCTACGGAATATGCTACAAAATCTGCTATGAAATCCACTACGAACTGGTTGATACAGTCAATACTTCAGGATTCACTGTAAATTCCAGTTTTGGTGGGTTTTGAGGAAATCAACAGTCACCAGGTGGCACATGGAGTTCAGGATAAAGGCTTGGAGATCAATTGGAGATGGTGGACACATGGAACTGATGGAGATGCACCCAAAGAACAACTCACTCAACAAATATTATAGTGTTAGAGTTGTTTCCAACATATTCCCTATTTTTAGCAGTTGGTTGTTTCCACTTGTACAAATGTAACATTTTCAATTTTTAGTGGGGGAATCCTAGGTTAGAGGATCTAGCTTGAGTTGTATTGTTGTCACTCATTTTTTAGGCTATAAATAAAACATTATAATGTCATTTTTGGGTTTGAATGGTTGAGCATAGACTCTGTGTTGTAATGTTTTGACAAGAGAGAGCCATACTTTGGTTTTATGTATGAGATATGAGACATTTTGATTAATAGAAGTCAACTTCCTTTCATTACCTTACTTCTTTCTTACTCTGGTTTCCCATTATTGAATGATTCAATTGAGATGTTATAGTTGGGTTGTAATGTATGTTTGATTATGATGTTGTTGTAATTGTTATCAGTGTTTTAAGGTTTAGATAAAGAAGTTCTTGTGTCTGAGATTTTTCTTCACCTATCTGCTAATAAGGCATGATTCTTATAGCAGACTTATTCATCCTTCTCATTAAGTCCTCCACCTACCCACACTTATCTTTAAATCGTTGACTGAATTTAGCCAAAGCCTCATTTGTTTATGCATTTTGGCCTAGAATTTTTGTGTTGGAACATTGCTATGTTGAGTTTTGTCCATTTGACACTCTATCATAAATATATATTTACAAACCTATTTTATGGGTATTGGGTTTATCCTCTAGCAATCTGAGGGTGACTCTCAGTGCTAACAACTGGGACAAATGTAAAAGGTAGAATCAAAGATTAAAAAAAATAAAAAATGTACTTTTTCCATAGCCATAGGGGTTAAATCTATAGAGAATAAATCATCAACCAGTATATCACAAATCCATACTCAACAATAATAGGAAAACTCAATAATTTTCTCATGTCAAACTCAAAAAATGAAATTGAAGTAAATATTGATAAATATTAGTAAACACAATGTTTTGGCCTATATGATTGGCTAGTTTAGTAAGTACGAAGATAAATAATGGAAAAAACATTAATTTTTTAGGGGTAATTATTTATACAAAATGGATAAATATGGGCTAATTCAGGAGCCCATTACCCACTTCAACTTATGGTCATATCATTAAAATGTTCAACAAATTTTGAATGGTCCACTCAATTCTTGGTTGTGAAATGAAACATCGATGCTAGTCCACGAGTCTTTCCAATTGTTCATGCAAATTTAATGGGAATTCTACCAAAAAATATCATGCAATCACTCAAACACACACTCGTTTGTACATATTACAATTCTATTACCTAAATACACACTTTATTGGCATGCAAAATCATGAAATATTACTTCTGTCCAATCTCAAATCTTAAACTTCACCAGCCTCCACTACATCTCTACTAGTGTACATTTGTTAAAGTATTAGAAATGGAATGGTTACGCCCCATGCCTAGGGGTAACTAGAGGATATCATGTCTCATGTCCCACAATGGAGAACATGATCCTGACCATGATGATGATCAACATGTCCACATATGGAATCCCAACATCCACCCTCATTCACATTTATAGCTACAGGTCGACCAAGGCTCATCACATCCAAGCAACTGAATGTATGGGAGATTCTAAGCCATCCACTACATCTCTACTAGTGTACATTTGTTAAATTATTATAAATGGAACTATTACCCCCCATGCCTAGGGGTAACTAGAGGATATCATGTCTTGTGGCCCACAATGGAGAACATGATCTTGACCATGATGATGATCTTCATGTCCACATATAGAATCCCAACATCCCCCCCTATTCACCTTTACAACTCTATGTCAACCAAGGCTCATCACATCTAAGAAACTCAGTGTATGGGAGATGTTAAGCCATCATCACCATGAGGTATGTTATTCCTTCTTTCATGCAAAGAGTTGTGCTTAATTTGTTGGGAATGTGGATGAGGATATTTGATTGAAGTTGGATAATTGATCACTAGCGTGGGAAATTGTGTCAGTTTCCTTGTTTCACCTTGGTGGTCAACTTCTATGCCCTAGTATCGTATTGTCACTTCCTAGGGAAAAAGGGTACTACTGGGGGGGCCTCACAAGGGTAATGTTTTTTTCCCCACCATAATTAACACTTTCCATCCTGAAGCATATCATAGTTTACTAAACTTAGGTAATGGGTCATGGGCCATTCTCTCACGAGAAGAGGGGATGAATGCACATAGTTTTATTGCAGTTTATACTAAAAGCATAATAAAATGATGCTAAGGAAATAAAGGAATGATAACAAAGGAATCCCAAAATCTAGTCCAAACTTGAGCTCTACCATTTCCATGCTCACACAGTACCAAATAGTAATGTTATAGCTTGAAACCTTATCAAAAGAGACTTGCAAATATGATAAGCAGACAATAAAATGGTAGACAAAGGGGTTTGGAAAAAATGGCAATTAAGAAAGAGATAACTCAAGAGAAACCACACCCTCCATAATGGTGCTCATAAAAATGGATTAAATGATACCATAAGCCATGAAGTAAGTTGTAAAACCATATCACTATCACACTTACTCTTGAAGGGTTTCTTTATTTCTTGCTTCCCTTGGGACTTGTCCCTCTACCTAGGTTATTTGATTTCCTATCTAGGTGGCACACCTAATAGGGTTGGATGAAGTCCCTCCCATACTTAAAATTTTCAACTCACATGGGGTCCTGGGCTAGTGTGATACATGAAGGAGATACTAAGGTGAATTGTTTACATGGCTTATATATTAAGTTACAACTTACTTTGCATGTTTAAAGGACTAATGTTTTTTATGAACCTTGGCTAACCCTATCTTATACTTTGTTTTGTTTTGGATGTCCCTAACATGTTTATTTAAGGGATTTCCTGGGATTGTTCCCAGGATATTGTTGTTGGAAGATTGGTTGTCGTCATTGATGTCAACCCTAGTCATGGGTTTTGGACCGCAAGATTGATGGAGGTATTTGGACATGAAGGAAAATGCACATGTAGATACAAGACCCATGGATGGATAGTATACATCATGTTGTTTCCAGTGGTATGTGGCACATCACGTGGATCCTCATGGTTGAG
>JZKD02S2324712.1:156446-168093 GCA_000966675.3 Picea glauca | reverse complement strand
AAGATAATTAAAGAAAAGAATTACAAAATAAGAAATTGTCAGGTCGGCCCTAATGTTAAAAGGAAGTGACATAAATGGTATAAATAAATATCATTATACATTTATTTGATACACAAGTTGAATTTCATAGGAAATCAGAAGTAGAGAAGGCCGGATTTCAAGGGAGGATGAAGTCTTTTGGTGATGTGTTATAAGGTATGTTATTTTCAGGTCATCTTACCACTTTTGCTATAACATTTTTTATAGAACGATTCAGATGGTGAAATTTCTATGGTATTGAGAAGACATATCAAGGTACCTGTGGTAAAAATTTCATCTCTTGATTCGCTATAATTATGGAGATACACTCTGTGGAGGATAGGGTTTGTGACCAGTCCTGAAGCTAGTAAATAAATAGGTGTTCCGGGTAAAACAGTCATAACGTCTTGATAGAGAATTCAAATTATGTGGGACAAATTTCATTGGAAAGAGTACGTACTGTAGTTTCTTGTGTGCAAGTTTCAGAATTTGATGTTAAATATTGAGTGTGGGACATTCTATACAAGTTCGGTCTCTTGAATAAACCAGAATTGAACAAGGTCTACCATTCTCTCTATAACTTATTTTTGGGGAGGATTCAAGGAATGAAACTTGGAGGAGTTTCAGATAATACATTGAGTAATATTATCTATAGGATCAGAGTACTCCAAGAATTGAAGAATTGCAGAAATTGAAGAAGTCTCAGGAAGCATTATCATGTTCTATGTGATGATTGGTTGATGGTGATGATTTAATGTAAAGTTTTATTATCTCTCATATATTATTGGGTGGAAGGAAGAGGAAAGGATGGAGATTTCAACTCTCTCTTGATATTGGAGGATTGTATATTCCTCTTGGAGGTTTATCTCTCCCTTTACATTTGGAAGTTATAGCTACCTTTGGAATTCATTACTTCCCTTGAACAATAACTATTGATTATTTCTCATATATTGTGCATGGTGTATTGTGGTGTATTGGTGTAACTCTTATACTATTTTTCATTGTTCATTGGATATAATTGAATGGTTTAAGTATAAGTTGAAAAAGGTTTTAAATTGTACTTGATACTGATTCAGCCCCCTCTCAGTATCAACAATTGTTCCTTTATTACAAAACCTTGGTACATGTGATGGAGAGCAGTGGGTCATCCAATGACTCACCACTCTCAAAAATCACCGCTCACATCCTTGGAACCTTGGATTATGGATAGATGGGCTTGGTGTGAGCATATCCAATCATGATGGAACACAGACGGGATGGAAAGCCCATATGCTGGGAAGAGTAACTTGGAGCTTATTTACCCACTGGATCACGAATGTTGCAGCAAAAGATATCCAAATACCTTGTAGAGATGAGATGTAACTCCCTCCATCCTAGACGCAAAAATTAGATCCTACACACAAAACTTAGATCCTACACGTTGGCCCTATTTTGATGATGGCGTCATCTTCTAGGGTTTGATGTTGCTAGGGTTTGGAAGACATACAGGGTACTGATAATGGTTGGAATTATTTTGAGTGGGTAGAGACATAATTTTCCCCCACTCCACTTAGGATTAGTGCCACATGGCCTTTGGATGCCCCCTCCTTGCCTAATGAGGCTTGATGTCTCACATGTGTGGCTCATTATCCTTGGAACCTTGGATTAGGGATATATGGGCTTGGTGTGAGCATATCCAATCATGATGGAACACATACGAGATGGAAAGCCCATATGCTGGGAAGAGTAACTTGGAGCTTATTTACCCACTGGATCAGGAATGTTGCAGAAAAATATATCCAAATACCTTGTAGAGATGAGATGTAACTCTCTCCATCCTAGATGCAAAAATTAGATCCTACACGCAAAACTTACATCCTACACGTTGGCCCTATTTTGATGATGGCGTCATCTTCTAGGGTTTGATGTTGCTAGGGTTTGGAAGACATACAGGGTATTGATAATGGTTGGAATTATTTTGAGTGGGTAGAGACATAATTTTCCCCCACTCCACTTAGGATTAGTTCCACATGGACTTTGGATGCCCCCTCCTTGCCTAATGAGGCTTGATGTCTCACATGTGTGGCTCATTATGGTGTATTTTTCATTTATTACATTTTGTAAAGGAAAAAAGAGGGGTCGACCTCAATTGAACTAAAAAATTGTTGTGTTATGTGGAAAAATGTGTATCCCTAGCCTCATATAAGAAGGTTATCCCTCACTTCCATTTTCTCATCATCTTTTCCTCACCATTTGAAGGAGTACTTCTGAAATGTTCAGCCCCTTTAGGGTTCTTGGTATTTCTTTCTCATGTGTTATGCTTGGAATGGATCTGTTGTGGACGGTTTGTTGATTTTGGATGGATACTTATGTAATTAAGGTTAAAATCTCATGGTTTCTTGGATGAAGTAAGTAAATTTCTGCAATTTCTATGTTTTGTTGTTAATGCTTATGGTGAAATTGTTTGTTTGTTGCAAGAAGTCTTATTTATTGAAACCCGAAGAGAGGAACATAAGTGTTTCTTCCTCTCACAAAGTTTTACTTGTCCAAAATTTGTGAATTGTCCTTGCCAAGGTTAGAACCCTAAATCCCTAAGGGAGAAATGATATCAAGGGCCCAAATGTGTTTTCTCCCTAGACATCCTTCTCCTCAATTTCTAAAGATTAAGGCCCAAATGTTATTGCACCTTAAGGTTTAGACTCTACCTCTTTGTTTCAAGTAGATCAACTTTCAATATTAGATTCATTTGATACTCCATAGCCTTATAAAGACACTAATATAGAAGTAACTCTTGTGGTGAAATAAATCGATAAAACCCTTATTTCAAACATCTCAAGTATCCTACTAACTCTACTAACTTTGACCCTAGAGTATTTGTTGTTGTTATAAAAAAATTCTACAACAATCTAAAGCTACATTAATTTGATGCATACACTCATCCAAAGGTGGATTAGCTCGATTAGAAATTTCCTTCAACAATTGGATAATATTTTATTGGTTATATTCTTACTTTTCATTGTCAATTGTGGTATTTCCTAGCACTAATTATTGTTGTTGTTAAAAATCATTTAATGATGTCATATAATTGTTTACTGCTGCAAATTTGTAACAACCATTGCAATATATCTTGTCTATAATCTTAAGAGGTTATTTTTGCATACTTTATCTTGGTAATTTTTGTATAAATGTTGCGAAGTGTTCTTGTTTTGGGAAGGTACTAAAATCACCTTCAACTGAGCTTCTATTTCCTAGACCTAGACCAACAAACCGATGATCAATATAGGGGCCAATAGGCTTGGCTACTAAACTTGTTATTTCATCCCTTTAGGTCACAAGGGAAGCCTACCTTTTGGTGGACCTATTTCATCACTAAAATGAGGGAAGATCAGACTAAGGTGACAGAGGTATTTTCTTCCATTGTTACGCAAGATTTGAGGATATTTTGGAGCACTTTGCACAAGTACAAATCCTACGATAACATTTTGGGACCGTTTTTTAGGAGGATCGAGTCTTTCCCCTCACGACACATCTTTGGTAAACTTTCATGAATCCCTTATCGTACAAGTTTACCTAACGACTCCACTGAGGGTATTTCCCTCACCTTCCTTTTATGATCCTATAAGGACCATCTGGAAACTCAAACAAGCTCAAGGAGGTACACTAACCCTCCTAATACCTACAAGAGAAGGGTTTGTCACAGCACACCTATAATTAAATCCTTTTTTGGTGGAAACCTTTATTTATATACATTGGATAAAAAGAAATGGCTATCCAACATAGTCAAGCCCTTAGACATGTATGCTATCCCAAGATACCCTTGACAGATGCCTCCTAAGTTTGAAAAGTGGTTTCCCAAGTTTTTTGGTAAGGATGTGACTACTATGGAAGACCGTTTGGATAAATCTTGGACCTTTTCCAACTTAATCCTATGAGTGATGATGTTGAAGATGTAGTGATTAAACTCTTCTCATCTACTTTCATTGATGATGCTAGAAGGTGGTACAATAGTCTCCCTAGAAAAATAATTAAGAGTTGGGATCAATTTGAAGAGACCTTTATGAAAATATGGGGTGCTAAGAAAGATCCTTACTTGTTCTTGTTGTGACTTACTGGAATAAAAAATATAGAAAATGAAATTGTCAAAGATTTTGAAGTCAAAATTGAAAATTTTCTCCAACAAATACCTAACAACCTTCGTTGATCCGGATTTATGAGTAGAATAAAATGAATAATAGACTGAATATAATAACATAGAGATATAGATAACAACAATAGATATCCAATTAGTAATAACTTCTATTGAATAAATAAAATAGGTTGAAATTGTAAAATTGTAGAACCAAAAACAACTTGCTCGAATGGTGGTAGCTATCTCTGAGAAGAAATGTGACTGTTATGTGCATATGTATGAGAAAAATGATAGAAATGAGGCTCCAAAGGCCTTTTTAACATTACTCATGAATTCCAAAGACCTAGACATCCAAAAACCTAACCCTAGGAGATGAAACTCCAAAAATTATGTGGGCCTTGATTGGTAAGTTGGTACCTCAACTTCCGGTGGTCGTAACTTTTGCATACGACCTTCGTTTTAGGTGTGTGATAGACCGTTGGAAAGGCATTTTTGATAGCTACACACTATGTTGTCAAAACCTAACTCCATCTATAGTTTGATTTTGGAAAACCAAAAAAACATTGTTTAGGGCCCCAAAATGACCCTGGAAGTACAAAAAGATGTTCTGACATGAAAACTTCCAAAATAAGCTAGTTAGATAAGGTGGGAGGCAACCAATATCCACCTGGAAGTTGTGTAGGGATTCATAGAACCCTGGAAGTGTAGAACCCACAAACACAAAGAATTATAAAAGAACGTGCTGAACTAAAAATTGTCAAGATGAGCCCGTTGAAATAGGTAGGCGGCCACAAATATCCACCTACATCAGTCCTCCCCCTTTACTAGGAATAAATGGTCTCCATTGCGTTGCGTTCCCTTATCAGGTGAGAATTTTTGTTGAATTTGGCCCTGGGTGAGCCACTTTCCATGATGCAAGAGATGCCTTTCCTTGACAACGTGATAAATTTGGATGCTCTATTGGCGAGTTCCCTTGACCTATGTGTCCACTATCTGATCAGTGGATGCATGGTCCATGCAGTCAGGTTTGAGATATGTTTGATTCAACTGTTATGCGATCTCTGAGGTGTCCAATAATGGTGGAAAATATGGTTGGAGGAGGTCCACATTGAACAATGGGTGCAAGCCAAGGAAGGGAGGAGTGTCGAGCTCAAAATCATTATCACCCACAACCTTGGTGATAGTGTAAGGCCCATAGCGAAGTGGACAGAGCTTCTGATGGGGACTTGTAAGGTGTTCTTTCTGCAAATGTAACTAGACCTTGTATCCCACCTGAAACTTGTGTAGTACTCGGTGTTGATCATGGTGTTGCTTATACTTAGCATTGGATTTCTGCAAACTCTCATGGACCTGTTGGCGAATGTGTTGAATCTGCTCAATGAATCTGGTGGCCATTTTGGCCTCAGAATGAACATGGAAAAAAAAATTCTATGTGCTTGCAAGAGGTATTGTAACATCAATAGAACCCAAGGGTTGGAATCCCAACCCCACCTAAAATGGGCTATGGTCGGTGGAGCTATGGAGAGCCCTGTTGTAGTTGTGTTGAACATAGGGAAGACTCTCATCACATGTACGTGGATTCTTAGAGTTATACATGTGCAAGATGTGCACAATCATTTGATTGAAGACCTTTGTTTGGACATCGGTTTGAGGGTGGAAGGAAGTGGATTTAGTGAGCTTGGTTTCCAACAGTGACTAGAGACTCGACCAAAATGTGTTGAGGAATCTGTTGTCCCAATCATAGATGATCGTCTGTGGTATCCCAAAATGGACCCACACTCATTTGAAGAATAGATTGGAAGTATTTGTTGTTGTGATGCTCTTCTTTCAAGTTGTGAGAATGGCCATCCTTGAAAACCAATCAACCACCAAAAATATGCAATCATTTCCTTGCTTGGTGGATGGAAGGTCAGAAATGTAATCCATCGAGATGGATTCCGAAAGCCTCTCGGGAGTAGGAAGAGGGGTGTATAATGTTGATATTTGGGTACCTTGGAAAGTGGTCCCCTTGTGTTTGGGAGTCTCTAAACACAAAGGGGGAGACTACTACCCTCATTACTTTACTTTATGTTCTAATTTCACTTTGACTTAGGAGTTTAAGTCAAAAGTGAAATATGTCACTTAAGTCATTAAAGTGACATTTTATTCATTTTGTGGGTGAGCTAAAGGACATGAGGAAAACTAAGGAGAGTAGGTTTCTTAAGTGAGACTTTAGGATTAAATATCACCCATTAATTAGACATTGCTAGATTGGATCTAGGCGATTGATATTTTAGGGTTTGGCCAAAGAGAGGCTAAAGGAGGGAATAGGGAAAAGATGAGATTCATTCTTCACTTGAGAGGAGAGGAGAAGGAGAAGATCTCTTGGGCACATATCTTGAAGAGGAGAAGGTGCACGAGGTCAAGGGTTTGGGAGGAGCTATAGCTTGGAACTAGTCTACCATGGAGTATGGGCTACTTCTTGTGTGAGGGTGCATACATATAGAGAGGGGCACAATAGCTTTTGGAGGGAAACATTCTTAGGAGAAGAGATGATACTTGAGGAGTTTTCTTACTTTTTGAGGAGAGGCACACTCTATGGGTGATGGAGGGTGCATGGCAAGGGAGGGCACATTCCATTGTTGAGGTTTTGCTTGAACAGGGACACACTTAAGCTTAGTGTGCACCTATCCTTGGAGGGAGGCACTCTTGAGAGGAGGGTGCAAGATCAAGGGAAAGGAAAAGGAAAGGAAAGAGTTCAAAGGCACAATAAAGGTTAAAGTAAAGTCAAGAGGTTAAGGCACTAGCTAAGGAAGAGGGGCGCACCAAGGAAAAGGGCGTCTAGCTTCAAGAGGCTAGAAGGAACATATTCAAGGGACTCTAAGTCATACGAGAAGGGTTTATATTGTACCGGGTTCATTTTTATATGCTTTCCTTGTTGTAAATTTTCTTTGAGGCCTTTTATGTACATCTACTCCAAACTGGTTTTCCCCATGGGGGTTTTTCTAGGGTCATGTTGACCAAGAACTTATCTGTCAATTTCATGATACTTAAAATTGATAGATCAACATTTTAGAGTTGTAAATATCTAAGGAGTGTTATGTGTTTGATTTTTATTTCATGTGATAACATTGGAATGCCAAAACACTTGCAAGGGCACCTCAAACAACACATAACCAATGAAAATTATCAGCATAAATTTACCTAATTGTTTGTTGTCCTAAAACGAAGCAAAGGACCTTTTTGGAAGTTCAAACTTAGAGATAAAATGTGGTCAAACACAGATCATATTTAGCAGCATGATAGTAGCTCAGTTCTCTTCATGGTATCAGAGCCCTTGGTGGCAAAGACTTGATCATTTCTAGTGCATTCAATGGACAATTTTGTGACAACTTATTGGCATATTTTTGGACAATGTGTTGATAGAGTTTGTGGAAAACTTGTGGGAATATTTGTTGACAGCTGCATAACTAATTTTTTACACTTTTGGACAGCCTCTTATCACACCTGCGTGGACAAGAGTGAGGATGATTTGGACAACCTCTTATCACACCTATTTTGTCAGGAGTGAGGTTGTAATTCTATTGCCTCTTTTCACACTTGTGTTGACATAAGTGAGACAGTACTCTTGTGCAGTTTTAGCATCAATGTGAGATTTAGTGGAAAACCATGTCAGTGTCCCAGATGTGGGCATAGGATCATAGGATAGATGTGTTGAAATAACTAATACAACTGAGAGGGGGGCGGGTGAATCAGTTGTCTTTGAGCTTAAACAATCTTAAGTCTATTAAAACATTCTTAATCTTTCTTCAAGTGATCATCAACATTATACAGCATATGGACAGTAAAAGTAAAAAGCATCAGTCACACACAAGGTATACACAGAGACAGATTTTCACGAGGAAACCCATAAAGGGAGAAAACCTCTTCTTCTTCGAAATAATAGGTAGACTTTTAAGTTTTGTACATCATCTTTAATTGAGAACCAACTCAATGTGAGGCTGCTACCTATGTTTTACAAGCTGCAACTTCTTTGAGAGCACCAACTCTCTGGTTTCTCTAGCACCCACTAGAAGGAAGCACCAACTCCCTGGTTTCTCTAGCGCCCACTAGAAGGAAGCACCAACTCCCTATATGTTCCAGCACCAAATGGATGGAAGCACCAACTTCCAGTTACACAGGATCCAACCTGTATAACAAAGAACACTTGTTCTCCCTTGCACCACCCTGCCACCCTGGTTTCTCTGGTTGCAACCAGATGGAAGCTACAACTTCCTGTGTTGAAGCTCCCACTTGAACCTCTGAGGAAAACAGTCCTCTCGAGCACCTCCCAACCTCCCTATAACATAAATGAACATAAAAACATTCAACTACACAGATACATCAATTCTTACCAATCTTTCTTTGTTCTGTACATCTATTCATCTTCTAATTGTACTGCAATTCATTTCTTCCTCTTTATGTTCAGCAGGTCTGCTCTGCATCAACTTGTTCTGTCATTCTTCTCTTCTTCAACTTGTTCTGTTATTCTACTCTGCATTTCATCTCACACTGCACATATGCTCAATCTCCTCCTGCGCATCCTCTCATTTTCCTTTTCTTACAGTTTCATTCTTTTCTCATACAGAACAACCAACCCTCCACAGTCTGTCTCATTTTCTTTTATACATGTATCCACGGCGGTTTCACTTCACATTTCCTTTAGAAAAAGAAAGACAACTGTCCGAGAAACTGAAACGCCAACTGATTCGCAATCATGAGTCTGTTTCGCTAACAGATTCGTAACTGAGGAGTTAATTGTGAGAGAGAACAGTAACCCTCCAATATTTGTTCAAATTCACCTACACCGTTGGATTGGCTTTATGAGATATTGCATTCATTTCCTTTAAATCGGGTTTCAGTATTTCAACAATCCTGTGCTGAGTGTCTCGACACTTCATTTCCCGGTCTCTGAAGTTTCGATACAGAATGTTTCTGCACTATCTCCTTCCCCAATATGGCTACGGTCATAACCAAGTGCCTATGCAAAAAGCGCATTCCCGAATTCTCATTTCGTGATTTTCGACACTATGCTCCGTTGACCCCAAGTCAGCGAAATTTCGATCACTTGCCACATCTCCTGTGATTCGATGGTACAAATGTGATCTTTATTCAATGGCTACAATTGAATCGATATTTCATGATTTTGGCATTCTTCTTCCATTGGGTTCTTTGCCTCTCCATGTCGTGATTCGCGAAACTCTGATATGGAGTTAGATCGATGGTCCAGATCTTATCTCTATTCAATGGCTGCGATTAAATCGCGATTTCGCATATCACGATTTCGACATCCTTGATGTCCAGTGTTTTTATCACTTCAAAGTCTCGATTCACAAAACTCTGACATGGGGTCGAATCAACGGTCCAGATCTGATCTCGATTCAATGGCTGCGATTAAATCGCGATTTCGCATATCGCGATATCGGGATTCCTGATGTTAATAATCTTTGACATGTTCAATACTCGATCTGCGAAACACCGGAATTGACTGGGATCAATGGTCCAGATTCAATCTTGATAGGACATCTCAGATTGAATCGCGATTTCACATATCGCGATATCGGGATTCCTGTTGCATTGTTTCTTTGACATCTCCAACACACGATCCTCGAAACTCCGAAAGGGAGTCGGATCAACGGTCCACATAATTCCCTGAGATGGACGGTTGTCGGGATTTTGGCGTTTTGTGCGCCCGCTTCTCCTTGTTATACTTTAAAAGGCATGCAGGTTCTCCTTTATCCAACGATGGTAGGGTCCTGTGTTTGGATCTAACATCTGAGATCTGTCCTCCTCTTTAGCGCTCTTCTTGTCTATATTCTGATCTGACGACCCTCATTCTTTCAGGAATTTTAAATGAGATCCAATGATCATAAATGCTTCTCGAACTTTACGGGCCTTCGATCATTCGATCTTCCTGGACTTATCATCTATTTTCCTATTGATTACAAACTTCTTCCTATACTCATGCCATCTTCATTGTTGTACTTGCCATCAATGACAAGCATTCATTGTTTTTTAAATATTTGTCATTCGCTGTTAGTTGAATATTTTCCAACAATCTCCCCCTTTGGCATTGATGGCAACACAAGCACCCACATGCACACCCACATGCATTCAGACTCTCCTCTCCTCCCGAACTCTTTTCTCCCCCTTTGACATCAATGTCAAAGAAGAAACACTCTTCCCCTGATCTGTTGCAAAACATACTCCCCCTGTCGATTATAAGCATTTTGGAAATACACCAGATATTCAATAAGTAATCCCCCTTACTAGGTGAACAGATTAGACACAAGATATTATAACCCCCAACTTTTGACGAATATATCCAAAAGGGGTCGCTGCTAATGGTTTAGTAAAGATATCAGCAATCTGTTCTATAGAAGGTGTATAATTCAGTTGAACAATTTTGTTTGTAACTTGTTCTCTTAGAAAATGGTACTTGATTGGAATATGCTTAGTCTTGGAATGAAGAACAGGATTCTTGGAGACACTAATGGCACTGGTGTTATCACAATGAATTGGAATGGGATCAGTGTAATTTACCTTCAGATCTACAAGAGTTTGTACCATCCATAAAATTTGTGTGTAGCAAGTAGCATCAGCAATGTAATCTGCCTCTGTAGTGGATAATGAAATGGATTCTTTCTTTTTACTAAGCCATGAAACTAATGAGTCACCCAAAAAGAATGCTCCTCCACTGGTGCTTTTTCTCTCATCAACACAGTTTTCCCAGTCTACATCTGAATAAGCAGTTAACTAGAAATTATGATTTCTAGGATACCACAGACCATAAGTCATTGTTCCCTTCAAGTATTTAAATATCCTTTTTACAGCTACCAAATAACTTTGTTTAGGAGAAGATTGAAAACGACCTACCATTCCAACAGCTTGCATTATATCAGGATGGGATGTTGTGATGTACAGAAGATTGCCTATCATGGAGCGATATGTCCTTTGATCAACATCAGGTGAGATATCATTTTTACTTAGCTTGCAACCAACCACCATAGGTGTGATAACTGTAGAAGAATCTTCCATCTGAAATTTCTTTAACATTTCTCTCAAATATTTTTCTTGAGAAATAAAAATTCCTGCAGAGCTTTGTTTTACTTGTAAGCCAAGAAAATATGACATTTCTCCTATCATGTACATTTCAAATTCTATTTTCATAGAATTAGCAAACCACTAGACAGATGATTCATTAGTACAGCCAAAAATAATATCATCAACATAAACCAAACCAACTAGTAAATTATCACCTTCAGACTTAATGTAAAGGTTACTGTCAACAGTACCTTTCTTGAACCCTTTTTCTTGTAGAGATTTGTCTAGTCTATAATACCAAGCTCGTGGTGCTTGTTTTAGTCCATATAAGGCCTTCTTCAGCGTACAAACATAATTAGAATTATCTGTCAATAAGAATCCTTCAGGTTGCTCCATATATACTTCTTCCTCTAGATCTCCATTAAGAAATGTTGACTTAACATCCATCTGATAAACTTT
>JZKD02S2324712.1:134336-152964 GCA_000966675.3 Picea glauca | reverse complement strand
CCTTAGCATTAAAACTAAACTCTAACTTATCATCCTTGGAGGCTAGCACAATAGGCTTTGTATATCCAGTCTCTACTACATCCCAAACATCAGCACCCAAGGCCATTAAGTATGTCCTCATTCTAATCTTCCAGAAGGAAAAATTTGTTCCATCAAACAGAGGGGGCTTAGAGGTTGAAATCCCTTCATGACTTGTCATGTTTAAGCTTACAGATCTACCTTTGAATAAAAGGAACCCGCTCTGATACAAATTGTTGAAATTACTAATACAACTGAGAGAGGGGGGTGAATCAGTTGTCTTTGAGATTAAACAATCTTAAGTATATTAAAACATTCTTAATCTTTCTTCAAGTGATCATCAACATTATACATCATATGGGCTGTAAAAGTAAAAAGCATCAGTCACACACAAGGTATACACAGAGACAGATTTTCACGAGGAAACCCATAAAGGGAGAAAACCTCTTCTTCTTCAAAATGATAGGAAGTCTTTTAAGTTCTGTACATCGTATTTAATTGAGCACCAACTCAATGTGAGGCTTCTACCTCTGTTTTACAAGCTGCAACTTCTTTGAGAGCACCAACTCTCTGGTTTCTCTAGCACCCACTAGAAGGAAGCACCAACTCCCTATATGTAACAGCACCCACTAGAAGGAAGCACCAACTCCCTATATGTAACAACACCAACTGGATGGAAGCACCAACTTCTAGTTACACAGGCTCCAACCTGTATAATAGAGAACACTTGTTCTCCCTTGCACTACCCTGCCACCCTGGTTTCTCTGGCTGCAATTAGATGGAAGCTACAACTTCCTGTGTTCAAGCTCCCACTTGAACCTCTGAGGAGAACAGTCCTCTCGATCACCTCCCAACCTCCCTATAACATAAATGAACATAAAAACATTCAACTACACAGATACATCAATTCTTACCAATCTTTCTTTGTTCTGTACATCTAGTCATCTTCTCACTGTACTGCAATTCATTTCTTCCTCTTTCTGTTTAGCAGGTCTGCTCTGCATCAACTTGTTCTGTCATTCTTCTCTTCTTCAACTTGTTATATTATTCTACTCTGTGTTTCATCTCACACAACACATATGCTCAATCTCCTCTTACACCTCCTCTCATTTTCCTTTTCTTACAGTTTCATTCTTTTCTCATACAGAACAACCAACCCTCCTCAGTCTGTCTCATTTTCTTTTATACACGTATCCACGGCGGTTGCACTTCGCATTTCCTTCGGCAAAAGAAAGACAATTGTCCGAGCAACTGAAACGCCAACTGATTCGCAATCATGAGTCCATTTCGCTAACAGATTCGGAACTGAGGAGTTAACTGTGAGAGAGAACAGTAACCCTCCAATCTTTGTTCAAATTCACCTGCACCGTTGGATTGGCTTTATGAGATCTTGCATTCATTTCCTTTAAATCAGGTTTCGTCATTTCAGCAATCCTGTGCTGAGTGTCTCGACACTTCATATCCCGATCTCCGAAGTTCCGATACAGAATTTTTCTGCACTAGCTCCTTCCCCAATATGACTACGATCGTAACCAAGCGCCTATGAAAAAAGCGTGTTCGTGAATTCTCATTTCGTGATTTTTGACACTATGCTCCGTTGACCCCAAGTCAGCGAAATTTTGATCACTTGCCACATCTCCTGTGATTCGATGGTCCAGATGTGATCTTGATTCAATGGCTACGATTGAATCGCGATTTCGCGATTTCGGCATTCTTCTTCCATTGGGTTTTTTGCCTCTCCATGTCGCAATTTGCGAAACTCGGATATGGAGTTAGATCGACGGTCCAGATCTGATCTCTATTCAACAGCTGCGATTAAATCGCGATTTCGCATATCGCGATTTCAACATCCTTGATGTCCAGTGTTTTTGTCACTTCAAAGTCTCGATTCACAAAACTCTGACATGGGGTCGAATCAACAGTCCAGATCTGATCGTGATTCAATGGCTGCAATTAAATCGTGATTTCGCATATCGTGATATCGGGATTCCTGATGTTAATAATCTTTGACATGTTCAATACTCGATCTGCGAAACACCGGAATTGACTGGGATCAACGGTCCAGATTCAATCTTGATCTGACAGCTCAGATTGAATCGCGATTTCGCATATCGCGATATCGGGATTTCTGTTGCATTGTTTCTTTGACATCTCCAACACGCAATCCTCAAAACTACGAAAGGGAGTCGGATCAACGGTCCACATAATCCCCTGAGATGGACGGTTGTCGGGATTTCGGTGTTTTGTGCGCCCGCTTCTCCTTGTTATACTTTAAAAGGCGTGCAGGTTCTCCTTTATCCAACGATGGTCGGGTCCTGCATTTGGATCTAACATCTAAGATCTATCCTCCTCTTCAGCGCTCTTCTTGTCTATATTCTGATCTGACGACCCTCGTTCTTTTGGGAATTTTGAATGAGATCCAACGATCAAAAATGCTTCTCAAACTTTATGGGCCTTCGATCATTCGATCTTCCTGGACTTATCTTCTATTTTCCTGTTGATTACAAACTTCTTCCTATACTCATGCCATCTTCATTGTTGCACTTGCCATTAATGACAAGCATTCGTTGTCTATTAAATATTTGCCATTCGTTGTCAGTTAAATATTTGCCAACAAGATGGAGCTAGCAACTGATCACATTGGAAGACCAATATCACTTTCTCCTTAGAGTACCTTGAACTATGGGATATATTTCAGGCTTTCGTTGTTGTTCCTCCTATCACTTATCCCATGTTGGTGGCAGAGTTGTTCAGGAAGAGGAACAACAAGGTGAAAAGGATTATTTGTGACGGGGTGAGAGACCACGCCATTCCACATTTGATTGGTAAAGACTATGCATTTGACACGTGGGATTCTTTATGCCATCTTTACCAAAGTCCAAACCAGAACCGAAAGATGGTTTTGCAGAATAAGCTCAAGAGCATTCAGATGATCGATTATGATTCGGTTACATAATTCCTTGGCAGATTCACTCAGATTAGATATTAGCTTGCATTCGTCGAAGATATAGTGGACCCAGACTTTATGTTGCAGACAACTTTAAACAACGTTACCAAACCATCGGGTTCATTTTTTCAAGGCATTTTTTCCCAGGAGGTTATGCATACTTGAGAGAGACTATGGGATGATTTCGTACAGGAGGAGATGAGATGCATCTCATAGTCTTCATGACAACAACAGATATCTTAGGGTGATGAGGAACTTTCTCTGTGGACTAAGGGAAAGAATAAGACCGACATAGGTGCTAGACAGGTCCCAAGAATCAACAATTTTTTAGGGTGGTTGATTATACCATTGCATGCATGGGTTTTGTATATGAGGGCATGGATATGATAAAATAACACATGTCATTGATATGTAGTAATTATCAATCAATATATAAACCAATATGTGATATTATGTACAAAAGGTGGTATATGTTGCATAGGCCATTACATGTTGTGGGGATTTTCCTAGCACATAATTACCTCCATGTACCTAAGGATATAGATAGCATTGATGGATTTTATAATTGTATGGGCAGGATGTATCCTAATACTAATATATAGGATCAGATACAAGTAAAATCAATATCATAAAGGCAATGGATTTTCCATCTAGAGGTCTCCCCTTCTCATCGGTGGTTTCTCCATGGATATGAGACACCTCAATTGAAAACATTTTCAATTAAGGTGTTGAGTCAAGTATGTACAAAAGCACATTAGTTTTTAGTTTTTATGTACCTTTGCAAATTGTTACATGTAAATTGTTGTACTAATATAATATTATTTTCATGTTAAAAAAACAGGTCACTGCATCAACAAGTGAGAGAAGTTGGATAACACATAAGTTCATCCATATCAAGAAGATAATCCATTTAGGAGCTAGTAAATTGGCATACCTAGCTAGAATTCATTTCAATTTACACTTGTGTATGAAATCTTTGGAGAGGAAGACATCCACTTCAAGTATAGTATGAGAGGTTCCCCCTGTTTTTAGTGCATCTAGTCCAACTTCACTAACACCAATTGTTGGATCCTCTTCCACATCCACACATCACAACAATGAGGATGATGTCTTTCTTAGAGATATTTCAAAGAATAGTGCTAGAAATGATAATGTCTCTATCATGTCTCGATACATCAATGTCGATGATGATTATGAAGATGAGATCACCTACACACATTAAGATAGTTTTGGCTCTTCATTTATGATCATGATCATAACATTCTCAATTCCATTAGTAATTTTGTATAAACGCTTAACTATTAAACTATGTCTTAACGTTTTGACATTCCATGGTTGAGTTATTATCATTTGACATGTTATGTTACGATTCTCCATTACTTTCCTTGCATTTCTCTATATTCTTTTTGTTTGAGGGAGCTCATGAAAGGTTTCTCAAGCCCTTCATGTTTAAAATCACTCCCTCTCTCTATATATAACAAAGTGCCATTTTAATGTTTAATTTATTTATGGGAGAAAATATATGCCCTTTGTTACAGTATCTAATTCCATTTGCATCTTCAATAATATGATTGAAAATCATTTTTGAGATTTCAAATATCATAATTATCAATTTTAATTTTCTAAAATTTTGAAAAAATTACATATATTAATATTTGAAAGATGTATATTGCTTAATTTTCTTATTTTTTTTAGTATTGGATTTTAGGTAACCAAAATGTTTCTGTATCAAATCGAATTCAAATTCAAACTTGACAATTATGTTTCAAACATAGTAATATGGTGAGTACATGAAACATAGTAATATGGTGAGTACATGAATGTATGTGCGGGTGCAGGCACATCTAAACATGTAAATTGGCTAGGATTTCATGTTATCACAAGTGCCATGAGGTGACTCGATTCATAGTCGACGAATTCAGTTTTGGTAATTTGTGATTTTCGATTCATAGTCGACGATTTCAGTTTTGGTGATTTGTGATTTATCATAAGAGAATTTTTCTCCAAGGTGATCTTCTAAGCTCAACGTAGAACTCTTTCATATTTTTCACTCTTGGACTGTTATGATGTCTTTGTTATGATGTCTCTCTCGCCAAGGCCACGAGTACATTTTCAAAACTAGGATTTTCAATATGTAAAAATAAGTGTTAGTCTGGTCTAACCTTTCCTGGTTTCATGTCCCGGTTCCGAGCAGGTGAGGCTGTAGCTTGTTTGTAGTGTATTCCTCGTTGGATATCATGCATAGGCAGTAGAGCGCGAGTGAAAATAGTAAAGGTGAGAATGGAGAATCTTATGCTGGTGGTGCTTCCTCTCGATCAACTGTATCCAGGGCTGGAATATAAAATAGTGAAAGGTAAACGACTCGGGCAAATGCATCCACACGAGTAACGAGGTCATCGTACGGTGAAAGCACCAGCAACCAATTGAGATCAAAACCCATTGCCCATGCTGGCTGCTCTATTCGCCATTGCAACCTCGCCGTTCTCTACACGCATATCCATCCGATGCTATCCGACACGCCACATTGATTAGCCTGCCTGGACGCTTTCTATTTCCCATTGTAACCTAGTCACTCTTCTCTACGCACTTTACACGATAAAATCTACACTACATGCATTGATTGGTTTGGCCCGCTGCTCTCTTCGCCATTATAGGCAGTGTCCGGCCGTCGCTCTATATATGTGCATATTATCTAACACAATCTATAAGCTGTACGTACATTGATAAAAAGCAAAGGTAGTTAAAGTTGCAGTTGAATCAGCAACAGAGCGAGTAGCCGGGGAGGTGGGTACAGAGGCAAAGATAGAGACAAAGGTAGAAGCACAGGCAGCAAAGATAGAGGGAGTAGCAGAGGTGGAAGCACCAATAACATAAGCATCTAAGCCAGGAGCCCGCAGAGATACAAAGGCAGATATAGATTGAAATCCAGTGCTGTTTTATTGTTTCATATCCATAGCAAATAGCGGACCTAGTTCCAGGTTCAGATTCAGAGTCTCTAAATCCTATGTTATGATGTCTTTCTCGCCAAGGCCACGAGTACATTTTGAAAACTAGGATTTTCAATATGTAAAAATAAGTGTTATTGATTTAAACTAGGATTTTCAATATGTAAAAGCAAGTGTTATTGACTTTCTTCTGCTTTCCATTTTTCTAAAGTTTTAGTATGGTCATTAATTTCCAAAACCTTATCAAAGGCAATGGCATTGTCAACTTGCAACTCTCGTTTATTAAGACAACAAACAAGTAGCAAGTATTGGACTATTTAGCCCAAAAAATAATGTTGTACTTGTATTTAGATTATTGTTTTCATTAAAAATGAAATATAGAAAAAAGTTGTAGTTTAAGTGTTTTATGAAATGGTTTTTTTGGTAATTTTTTATGGGGACATTTGTTAGAAATTAGGAAAAAAAAAAAAAATTGTTATATTCACAGTGATTCCTGGTTTTTGCTTTTGCTGATTCACAGTGATTTCTCAATACTATACATGTTCTAATTAAGTTTTCTTCTCAACCCTCCGATAAAAACACCTTCTCTGACATCTTCACTGATGATTCACGATTCTGCAAGTCAAAATGGGCTATTTTTTAAATTAATGGAATGGTTTTGTAAGGGAGCAACGTGTTATCATAAATTTAATGAATTGATTCATTAATGGTTACGTGGTATACGTTGAGAGCACGTCTAGATCGTGCTCGTCCATAAACATGGAATCTCCACACTGAGCAGACACGACAATATTGTTATGCTTTCTCTCTGCCTCAGCTGCGCACATATGTACAATTTGCAGCACGGCCGTTTGTTCAGACAGATCAAAAGAGAGGAAACAAATGAAAGCTCAAGACAGGAGAATAACAGCATGATATGAATATCATGGTATCTCGCATTTCTCGAGTAGCAATAATGGCTTGCTTTACTCTCATCAGCAATATGTGTACAACAGAAGCTGCGGGTTCCTACGCCAGGACATTCCGACCAGGGCCATGGACGTTAGCTCATGCAACATTTTATGGCGATGAAACCGCAGCAGAAACCATGGGTAATTTATTCATATTTCTTATTCTCACGGATTTTCTAAACTTTTCATAAAAGGAGTAGGCTAACTTGGGAGCATTTCAGAACCCTATTTTAGAGGTTTTGCCTCATTTTAAATCAATCCATATATTCAAAAAATATCAAAATTTTGATTCTGGAATGACCAAAATTTAAAAACGGACCACGGAAAACCTGCCAGATTGCTCCGAATTAGCCCACTTCTTCAAGAAACTAACTTCGTAATTATATGTGCAGGTGGTGCTTGCGGATACGGGAATCTGTTTAACAATGGCTATGGCACTCAGACGGTGGCTCTCAGCACACCGATGTACAACGAAGGATATGGGTGCGGGCAATGCTACCAAATTCGTTGTGTTCAGTCAAAATGGTGTTTTGCAGGCTCTCCCATCACCACCGTCACTGCTACAAACTTGTGTCCACCCAACTGGTCTAAGCCCTCCGACAATGGCGGATGGTGCAATCCTCCTCGCAAGCACTTTGACATGGCCAAGCCCGCCTTCATGAAAATAGCCGACTGGCACGCTGGCATTGTGCCTGTCATGTATCGAAGGTTCGATCGGTTCCACACCCATTTTATTTCATTTTTCTTTTATATTTCTCTACATTTTAGTGCACTGTATGAATAGTTTAACATTCTTCTCTAATATATAACATTGAACTTAATCCTGAGACTGATCTGTTATTGTTCATACATCTCAAAAACTTGATTTCAGTTTTAACCAGCATTCTGGCTTAGGTGCCAATGTTTCCTTTCGTAGTTGGCTGTAAAATGTGGCTGTGGAAGAAATTGATTTAAGGAATGAATGATAATGAAGAAAATAAGTTAAGGAATGAATGATAATGATTGCAGGGTTCCGTGCGCGAGTAGTGGGGGTATAAAATTCCAATTCCAAGGGAACTCATGGTGGCTGCTAGTGTATGTGATGAATGTTGGGGGTGCAGGAGATGTGAGTACCATGGCTGTGAAAGGCAGTTACACTGGGTGGCTGAGCATGAGCCACAACTGGGGGGCGTCTTATCAGGTTTTCTCTCGCCTGCAAGGCCAACCCCTGTCCTTCAGAGTCACCTCTTACACCACCGGAGAGACCATCGTTGCTTACAACGTCGCTCCTGCTACCTGGAGTTTTGGAGGAACTTATCAGGCTGCAGTCAATTTCCATTGATATCATAGACTCTGAAAGCGGATTTGAAATTTCTTCTTATGTCATTTAACGCATCGTATTTGTAATATTTCCCTCTATTGTAATGTAGCGAGACCGAGATTGAGATTATCCATGAAATGTTTTCCAATATCACGCCAATTTGGGATTTCAGAGTGCGTGTTTGCTTGCACGTAAGATGTGCCAAGCGGCCGTTGTAATTGCCTCTTATTATACCCGTTGGTGTCGACTGATAAAAATAATGGTATAGTTCTGTTGCCTATTGGTTTATTACCAGCAAAATAATTGGTTGTTCGATTGTAACAAAATTTCTTTCCTCAAATGAAAGAAATTTTAGAGGTATCTGCATCTACAACAATTTTTTCTCATTTATGTGAAGTAAACTTTAAATTCTAGAACGGCTAAGTATGTAAAATTAATTTTTTATCTCTTTTTTAATATATATATATATATATATATATATATATATAATTTTGAAATGTAAATATGTTCATGCATTTTGGAATATGCATGTTGCATATGTTTTAGATATATCGTCTACATGTGTTAGATTGCTGGTTGAGCATGGTACTTTGTAATTTTTTTATTATTATTTCATATTTATTTATTTTACAACAATAATATAAACAAAAAAAACACATAAAATTATATAAATTAATTATAAACTTTCTTAAAAACCCATATGAAATAGTGATTATCTATTTGAAATTAAAATTTTATAATTTAAATAATAATATTAACTTAAGTTAATTGAGAAAATGCTAATAAAATAACAAAATTATTATTTCTTAAATATCATTCTCCCAATATCCTCATAATAATGGATGACCATGGATGACCAGAGACTTGGATTTCATTTGGAAATTTTGTCAATGTTAAACTTTTTTCAATCTCGCCATGTTATACTTTTCTCCATCTCCATGGAGTGACTGTTTAAGTTTTCATTGCCAACCATTTCACCAAGATTGTCTAAATTGCACATTAGTAATGTAAGTAAGTATAAAAATTAAAACTTAATTTAATATTAAATTTTATTAACCCCGAATGGGGTGTTAGTTGGTAACAGGTGTCCAAGTGGAGGGGACGGTGCTTGAGAGCGCAATACCAACCACGTGACTAGCGCATGCACCTCCCCTCCTCCCACACTATGAATATCAATTGCCCTCACTCCAACCAGAGCTTCATTTACTGTTCGAGCATGCTCTCCTCTGTCTCCTCGTCCGATCAATGGAGCAATATTTATGGCGGTCACCTCTGCACATTTGCGTCTTTCCTCTCCAACTCTCTTCTTATCATGCCGCTCCTCAGCTGGTTCATCAGATCCCCCTCTTACCCGTAGAGCTATCACCCGATTTGCAATTCTCCTTGGCCTTCACCTACTTCTTTGGCCATCTCTTCGCACCTTCATTCATTCTCTTCGCTTCGTCCATGCCTCGGCTTCGGGAGAAATCCAAGTGGGGCTCTGCATGGTATCAAAACAAGTCTCGATTGGTCATCCGACCTCAACTTACCCTAACACGATCGTACAACTCTCTGCCTTCTTCGCCTTCCTTCTCTAGTTAGTCCTCTCAGAGCCAAAGCGGCCTCCCGCCTTTGTCCTCGCCATGGGCCTGCCAAGATGAGTGGTTCAACCTTCTGAGGAATTCACTGGGCTTCGCTCCCGGACCATTACCGGACCTAACCTCTTCCTCGCAACCAAACTTGGTCGTCCCACTGAATTCACCAAAGAATTATGCTCTGAAACCACCACTAGTGCATCCACCCCCGACCCCGTCTCTTTCAGAAGACCCCTCCGCCCACCTGGGGAATTCACCGGGCCAACCACACTCCTGCTTGGACTGCGCCTCATGCGCAAAGTTTCAATATGGTCTAGAAATTTTGCAAGACCTGGTGTTCGCGATCCACAAGGATGTGGACGACATTCGTTTTCATCTGGAACTTCTGGACAAAAGAGGGACGCAAATTCTTCAAATGATGTCCACTATGCAAGGTGCAAGGATGTGGACGACATTCGTTTCCATTTGGAACTTCTGGACAAGAGAGGGACACAAATTCTTCAAATGTTGTCCACTATGCAAGGCCATCGACACTCTCCAGACCAGGCCTCCAATGCACCAACAACCTCAATAGTGGTCTTGGCTCTGGTTCTCGAGACACCAGCAGCGGAAAACTCAGCGGAGGTCTTGGCTTTGGCTCTCCAGGCGCCAACAACGAACAACTTGGCAAGCAATATATCGTCTGTATCAGCCACGACACCTACACAGGTGTCATATTGCATGGCTTCTCTTTTGTTTTGTTCATGCTTCCACAAGTGTACTTTTGCATATTTCTCTTTTTTCTTGGCATAAGTTAGTCCTAGTTGTTCTAGAAGGTCGAACAAATTTGAACGAATCGGTTTCCCCACAGGGCGATTCTGTTACAGTTGATTAAACTCGAGGGTTCTTTTAATGGTTTTGGAGATACTGACTGAATTGGTTTCCCTCCTAGGCAATTCAACATTCACAATCTTCAGATACTCATGATACTACTGTAATTTTGCTTCTGAAAGATAATTTACACATACTTAAAAAAAAAAAAACTATTTTTTTTAATAAATGTATTTGATTAATGTGAAATGGCAATAAAGTGAGAAAATTAACACCCCTTAAATTACATTACCACTAACGACACTAATGATATGCCATAGCCTCACAGTACTTGATTTTCTATAATACTTTGTCTTTTACTATTGTTTGATAGTCCCTTTTGATTGAAATTGATTATTCAATTCGATCACACTAAGAATTACTATTGTTTGATACTCCCTTTAGGTTGAAATTGATTATTCAATTCGATCACACAAGAATTATAGAGAATAATTGAAATTATATGGTACACCTTTTAGGTTGAAATTTATTGTTCAATTCTCGGAAATAGAGAATAATTAGATTTTTGCTAAAGAGAATTTGAACTTTTTCTTACATACTATTTTTTAAACTTTTGAAAAGGAAAGAGTAATAAATAATGTATTTTTGAAAAGTAAAGAGTAATAAATAATGTATTATTGAAGAGATTTTTAAACATTTTGAAAAGGAAAGAGTAATAAATAATGTGTTATTCAATTAGAGAGATTCATATAGAGCCGTTTTAACCTTATTGGATGTGGTTATTTTTATATTTATGAAAGGCATAGTATGTTGTAATAATTTATTAGTCAATTCATTTTTATTTTTTAATTAGGTTGTAATAATTTAAATTTTTATAAAATTTATTAAAATTGAGTTTAATATTTTTAAATTGAAAAATAAAATTTGAAATATAAAATCTATATTTTAGGATTGGTTGATATGGTGTGGGATAAAGTGTATTCATACATAGAGCTCTCTTTTTCAAGTAAAATTGGTCTCGAATATGGCAGGAACTATGTTGGAAGTAAGAGTTTTATTTTTGTGATGGGAACTTTTTCCTTTAGGTTTTGGTCAATTTTAAGATGGTGTGAGTGTCTCATAGTCAAAGCCCGTTGAAATCTATGAAATGACTAATTTTATGTGGGTTTCTATCAAATTATCACATATAATTTTTTTTTTTTAATTATTAAAAAAATAAAAAGAATATGACATTGCTTATAGTTTCCAATGGTCACGTGGCTTGATTATCATTGAATATACTATCAAAGAGCATTGAATGTACTCTATCTTATTCATGTAAAATTGGTCCCAAATATGGTAGGAACTATGTTGGAAGTAAGATTTCCACCCTTGTGATGGGAACTTTGTTGTGACGCTTCGAATTTTTTATTTTATTTTTACTTTTAATTTCATTTATTTAATATTGTTTGGGATAGACAGACACATATGTCCCACCCGGGATGTAGAAATACGCCTCTCGACACAAAGAAATACACTTCTTGGTGCAATCAAAGACCATTGAATGTACTCTCCCTTCTTCAGGTAAAATTGGTCCCTAATATGGTAGGAACTATGTTGGAAGTAAGAATTCCACCCTTTTGATGGGAACTTTGTCCCTTGGGTTTTGGCCAATTTTAAGATGACATAGATTGTCAATTAAAAAAAAAAATGATCATCTCACTAGAAATGGGGCTCTTTGAGTGCCTCATAGTCAACAACGATTGAAATATTTGAAATGATTAATTTTATGTGGGTTTCCATCAAATTATCACATATAATTTTTTTTTAATTATTAAAAAATAAAAAGAATACGACATTGCTTAGTAGTTTCCAATGGTCATGTGGATTGATTATCATTGAATATACTATTAGAGAGCATTGAATTTACTCTCAGAAAGATGCATCGTCATATTAGTGAATAAATATCAATCAAAGATATTACAAAATATTGGGCCAGTTTTCCCTTATGCACCATAGTAGATAGAGGCACTACGATCGAACCCCAACAACGAGTATTCCATGTAGTTCCTTGCACATCTCAGCATCCATAACTTACATTTCAATGATGCATTTACTTGATTGTGTATTTTTAGTTGCATTCTCTTGTTGAATGTTAGATTCCTTCAGCCTCCATTGAATATGCCAATCAACGATACTCCCTCCATATTGGGGGTAAGAGAAAGATTAGCATAGACATATTGCTTGTCATAGATGCATAAGTCCAAGTGTCCTTAGTACTTGGCTCGTTGTTGATGGATATGTTTATTAATGAAACATATTAAATGGATTGACATTGTGAGTGACTACAGTGTTAGTGCTAATTCCTCCTAGCATTAATCATAGCAATCATTCCATTCATTTGGAATATGTCCTTTCTTGTTACATTTGCATCCCTTTAGCCTATGTAGGAGCAGTTTAATAAACTCACATAATTGTAATTAGCATTGAAATTACAAGTAATATGAGGTAGCCCATTGAATTCGAAAGAGAATGATGACAATTAGCAAGGGAGTTGAAAAAGACAATAATGCAAGAATATGAGTAAAGTGGGTATCCTCTAGAAGCATAGGAGAACGATCATGCAATAAAAGATAGGTGGTGTGAAGGGATTGATCATGCGAGTGGAGATGATCAAGGTGGGCCTCTTCAACAACTTCCTACAAGAAATAAAAATAGACAATGAGAGCCAATATCCCATAAAGATGAAGAAGAACGAAGGGAGGAATTCCTATTGAATCATAGTAAAGGGGGGAGACCAAAGCCAATACCTAGACTAAAATTATGATGATGAGTACTAAAATCCACACTCTCATATTTTAAAGAAGAAGAAGGAAATGACAGTATAAAAGGGGTACGTATTGGAGTATCAAGCAATATCGTACACCTAAGATTTGTAGATGATATATTGTTTTTTTGGAGGAACGAGAAGGGCCTTTGAAAAATTTAAGGGTATCATTGATTTATTTTGTAAAGCAACTGGAATGGTCATTGATATGAAAAATAATAATATATTCATAAGGGGTATCACTTTCATCACCATTGATCTTTGATTTCTAACCTTTATAGAATGAATATTTTTGGGAGACCCCAACTATATCATGAGTTTTCCTTCTGTATAAAAACCCATATTGTTCTCCAAATATTTGATTTGAGGGAATCATTTTCAATCTCCTAGAAATTACCTTTGAGATAAATTTGTATATACACTTGCATAATGATGTGGGTCTAAGTTTCTTAAAGGTTGTTGGATTATATTCTTTAGGAATAAAAGATATAAATGATGTATTGAAGGATCCCATAGTGTTTCCTTGAGTTCATGTTGTATTCACCACTCTTTGTAAATCTTCCTCTATAAAATCGTAAAAACCCTAGAAGAATTACACTAGTCCATCAAGCTTGAGACTTTTGTCCTTTTGAAAGATCTAGAGATTTTGATATAGTTATTCTTTCCAAACCTTATTTACCAAGACCTGATTATCCTCGTCGTTAACGAAACCGGTGAAGGATTTCGACAACCTAATCACTTCTTCTATTGTAGTACATGAGTCTTCGTTGAAAAGGGAGGAAAAATGATTTACTCCTTCAAAATCCACAGCCTTGAAATTTGTAGCCTAGGTACCATCTCTATTATCAATTCTCCAAACAAAGTTTGTATTCTTTCTATAGTTGGCATACCCATGACACAATTTTATATTTTCATCACTAGTCAGTACCTAGAATGCTCTACTCTTGAGTCTCCATTATTTTATTTTTTAAAGAATGTGACTCCTTTTATATTCTATTACCTTTACTTCATTTTTATGTTCTTCATTCATAAACCCAAAACCTTCCCTATTGTAGATCACCTCAAAGGATTCCTCTACTTCTCTTAGAACCCTGTAATCTTTCAATTTTTTGTCCCTTGCCCAATTAACGACTACCTATTTTTTCTCTTTTATTTTTTTTTGTAATTGGAGAGGAACATATTCTCTTAAATTAACATTAAAAGGTTTCCAAATAGATTTGATTTTCCCCAAAAAATCTTCGATCTTCATCCATTCTACATTTAGTTTGAAGGGACTAATATATTTCTCTATTGTGAAAGCCACTTATAACACCATATGATTATGGTTAGAGTCCCATCTAGTGGTAACCCATTGTTTGATCGTAATGAATTCATCTAGGATGCTTCAGAAATTAAAATCTTTTTGAGCCTCTTAGCAATTATGGCTTCCCTAACTCTCTTGTTACTCTGAGTGGGAGATAGTGTGGATGGTTCAAAATCCAAAAGACCGAATTCTTCCAATTTTCTAATAAAATATCTAGAGAGAGGGTCTAGTTTAGCAGTCGCTCCCTAAACCTCATATTCTCTTAAGATGAAATTCAAGTCCCCCACAATTACAACTATTCCATTATAAACATTATCCATTTTGAGAAATCTATCCTAGTAGCCCATCCTATCCATGTAAGGACCATAAACATTCAGAAATGCGATATATTTTCCCAAGTCCAAAGAGAAAAAGGAGGTCCATAGTCTTTGTTGGTTGTGGAGCCTAATTATCTTCATGATTCAGAAGTCTTGTTTCATTCGTGTTTAGATCCCAGTTCTTGATGGGGGGTGGGGGGGATTCCCCCCCATTATTGTTACGATGGGGTCTAGGGGAAGCGGTGAAACCCTTTTGGATCCCCCCCTACTGGGGGTTTGGATATTTCACCCCATAGAAGGAAACCATATTTTATGGGGGAATTGTATTACGACCATTGATGATTTTATCATTGGTGCTTTATGGGCCCATGGTATTTTCACATGGGATTATATGTAATGAATCCTATTTAAAGGATTTTGTGTGAGTGAGAGAGAGTATTTTTTGTCTAAGAGAGGAGACTCTAAGAGAGTGAAGAGGAGGTTGTGGTGGATGTGCTATAGGTGTTATCCCTTCATTTTGTTGGACAGAATGAATGAAGGATGGGTTGTTTCTCCTTGAACATAGCTCATATCGTGTGAACCACGTATATTGGAGTCCCTCTTGCATTGTCTTCTTCTATGTTTTATTTATGCATTTCATTTTGATTTTTTTTTATTATTATTGCTCCATCATCCTATTCCTAACAATATTGTAGGAAAGGCCCAATATTTTGTGAGGGTGAAGGAGAATTTATTCCATCCAATCACGTTTGCACCTGATCTCAAAATGGCATTAATAAAACAAAATTCTCAATTCCTAAGTAGTTTAGAGATTTCTTGAGTGATTTTCTCCCCATCTTTCATTATCTCTTGTACCATAATAAAAGAACGTTCGATATTATCAAATAATCTCTTTAAAACCAACTTGTTTAAGGGGTTGGCCTTCCCTCTGTAATTGAGGATTAGGAAAATATTTTGGAACCCTTGAAAGGGACATTTTCTCTAAGATCCCTAATTAAGGATAGTTGTTTCCAACTCCTGAATTCTAAGAAGGCTTGTTTTTGTGCCATAGAAATGAAATATTTCCTTCCTCTATAAATGGGTTTGGGTATTTTATTTTTATGGGTTTGGGTATTTTATTTTATTTTTTAAAGAATGTGACTCCTTTTATATTCTATTACCTTTACTTCATTTTTATGTTCATTCGTAAACCCAAAATATCCATGGTGTCCTTCTCCATGGGTTTGGACCCCAAATGGTGTAGCTTAATGTTGGAATCTTGCAACACATCCAAATTACCTACAACATAGATCTAGACCAAATTGCTTGTCACTCCAATGGATCATTGATGAAATTGATAGCTTCCTTCTCACACCCCATGTTTCCTTCCATGTTGTCTAAGTATGAAATCCTCCATGAGAGCTTCACCTTGCAACCACCCTATCTACTCTTGTAGAAACCCTATTGTGGAAACCCCATCCAACTAGTTAAAACCCTTGACAAATCAAAAGGCTCATTTAAGTTCAAATCAATTGAATCAAACTATTTTTTGAACACTTTGTATAAGAGATGGAATTTGTTTCTTGTGTTGTAGAATGCACTGGAGTCCCCAAATATGTTAGGGACCTAACATCCCTAACCCCTAACATAGATACAATAATATGTTTTATATTTAATAAAGGTTGAAATTAGTAAATAAGACCTATACAATAATGTGAACAAGTCTAATGTAAGAAGACTTGATTGAATCTTTTTCTTCTAGAAATATCTTTCTCTAGAATGTTCTTTAGAAGATATAGTTACTATAAATAGAAGTACAATGCATGGGAAAGTTTTTTCTTGAGAATTATTGTATAGATCACTGCTTTATTGGAGGTTTACCCATTGAAGCGGCAAGTGAACTTAGCTATCTATCAATAAAGGTATCATTTCTAGTGTTATTGCTCTCTATATTTTTTTGTTCCACTGGTATCTATTACAATATTTTTGTTTCTACTTTATATAATACACCTAGTACCTTACAAGTGGTATCAGAGCACTTTCCTTTGTAGAAATTTTGGGAAACGTTTTTCAGGGTAGAGACGTGTATTATCAGCGTCTTTAAAGAACAAAGATATATTGTTTGGGAGGTAAATTTGTGGTTGGAAAAGACTACATGAAGGAAATATAGACAGTTTCATGGGTTACTCGGAAAAAAATGTTTCACCTTGTTGGAAACCTCTGTAACCCATGTTGGTACCCATTCAAGTAGTATCGCATCTAATAGAATCTATACATGGACATCGCTCCCATGTATTGTCAGGTATATAGGGAGTCCCTAAGGTCTCCTGAAACCAACTATAGATCATATTATTGTCCCACTAACTACTATAGTTCCATTGAGAACAACACTTGGTAAGATACTCTCTACTACCTAGGTAATTGTGTAGTACGGCTAAGGGTACGATCGAGCCTCCTTAGTTGGTTCCCTTAGAGATTGGGACAAGTAATATTGTTCAAACCCACATGTATATTACGGAGCTATAGAAAAGGGAAAACCCTTGATTATATTAACCTTTAAAACCTTAACCCTTGGGAATGAAACAAAACATAAAAAAAACATACGGGAAATCTTGTCACGCAACCCTGCCTCCTGCATGCAGGCTGCAAAATTACTACGTAGTTTTCTTGTTAACAATTTGGGAATTTTGTCACTATAGTAGTCTTCAGGCCAAATTATAACTCTGCAAGAGTATAAATCTGCAAGAGTATACCATTGGAATCCTCTTTTCTCATTGATCGTCGTGGTATATTTCACATATCATACTCTTTTTTTCCATGGACCCACTCCCCCTCCTCGACGTCCCTCATTCCCAAATGGCCACCACTCACAACCAATAAATAATTGAATTGCAATTATAAGCCAAACATACCAAGGATACCATCCATAAAATGACTTCTGAAATTGTTTTTGTCAATTCCAAAGTTGACACCCTCGCTGACCAAGTTAGGATCGAATTTGACTCCATCAATGGTTGATTTGAATACTTCCAATCCACTCTCACCAAATTGTTGAACCAATCTTAGGGTCCTCCCTCCTATGAACAACCTTCACACTTAGAAGTTGCAGACTCCTCTCATACTATGGCCTTTCATTCCAAATCCCTTCATTGTGACCCCCATCTTCCTAGAGTGGAGGTGAACAAATTTGATGGCTCAGATCCAATAGGCTAGGTCACTCGAATGGAACATTATTTCTCCTTTCCTGTCATTACTGATGATTTGGCCAAAATTCGTTATATTTTCCTGTATCTGGATATTGAACATTGGTAGTGGTGGAAATGACATAAGCAATCATGCCAAGGGTAAGTTGTTTGGACATTGTTTGTTTTAGAGATTTATGAACACTTTGACATCAACACCCACCATTTAGGTCATTTGACCAAGTTGAAATAGTCTAGCATAGTGGAATACTTTATAGCCTCCTTTGAGTACTTGGATTTTAGAATGAAGGGCATGTCAGATGCCTTCTTTGGGGAATATTTTATTAGTGGCATGTTATCGCTCAATTTGTAGTTTAGGTCTAGTAGCTTAAAGGTAAGGGTCAAACTGGCGTAACAGGAGCTTCCCCACCCACTGTCACCTCGATGGGGGGCTCTTTCTATTTAGGGTGGCTAAACCCAAGGGAGACGTCCCTAGC
>JZKD02S2324712.1:110380-134326 GCA_000966675.3 Picea glauca | reverse complement strand
TGGTGGCTAACCAAAACCCATGAATACCAACTTGCTAAGCCACCCCATCAATTACCCCAACAATGGTCAAGTGGATTAGTGTAAGTTCCAAGCAGTTATTTGAGATGAAAGAGATATAATGCATACATAAGAAGGTTATAATGATCAAATATGACACATACCATGATACCTCGGACCAATTACCTCATGGAGCAAGAGCCTTTTCTGATGCAAGCCCAGGCCGGTAGTGATGGAGGCTGGTACTGCTGACAGGACAAGTCTGGCTGAGAAGAAGAAAAGGTGGGCCCTCAAGGGCCATTCTCAAGTCAATCTGCTCTCGTACTCCATGTCTAGGACCATGTGGACCTTGAGACATGATATCCTAGTTATCCCTAGATATCGGGGATAACAGTCCTCATGCAAGATGGCCGACCTTTGGCTTTCACTAGAAAACAAATTTTGAAGCGACATTTGAGCCAATCAACCTATGAAAAGGAAATGCTAGTTATTGTTCATGCAGTGGATCGTTGGGGTCCTTATCTATTGGGGAAATTCTTCCAAATTAAAATTGGTCATCATAGCCTGAAGTATTTTCTGGAATAGAGAAATCCATCCCTGGAACAAAAAAAATGGGTGACCAAGCTATTTGGATATGATTATGAGATCATTTATAAGAAGGGAAAAGAAAATGTGGTTGTTGATTCTCTTTCCAGGAAGTATGAAGAAGAAGGGTCCCTCTTTTCTCTCTCTTTCGTTATAGTAGATTGACTTCAAGTCATTCGCCTAGAATGCTTGCAAGATCCCAAACTTTCTCACCTGATCCAATAATTGCAACAAGATTCTCAAGCTTATCCAGGGTACTCTTGGCACAATGAATAAATTCACTATAAAGGACGCATGTATTTAATAAAATAGTTGAAACTTAAATCCACTGTTCTTTCTGACCTTCATGCTTCACCCATAGTGGGGCACTTAGTATTTACCAAAACCTATGAACGGGTCAAACGTTCTCTTTTCTAGTAAGGAATAAAACATAACATCTACACCTTTGTGGATTAATGTGATACTCATCAACACAATAAAGGATAATTTTTCAAAGCTCTAGGCACACTCCAATCGCTCCTGAGTCCACCTACTATTTTCACGGATATTTCTATGGACTTCGTTATTGGCTTACCTAAATCAGGAAATAAGACATTCATCGTGGTGGTAGTAGATTGTCTTTCCAAATATGTTGATTTCTATTCTCTTCAACATTCATTCACCAAATCCATAGTGGCTCAAAATTTTCTGGAGAATATCTTCAAACTCCATGGCATGCCTCATTCTATTGTCTTTGATTGTGATCTGACTTTCACCAGTAATTTTTGGAAATAATTGATCAAGCTCCAAGGAACCCAATTGCATCTCAACACTTTCTATCACCCACAGACTGACTGAAGCTGTCAACGTGTGCTTGGAAACATATTTGTGGTGTTTTGCATCAAACCAAAAAACTGAGTGGGCTTACTTGTTACCCCTTGTTGAATGGAAACATAACACATCTTACCATAATTTCACTCACATGACTCCCTTTGAAGTGGTCTACAAGAAAAATCCGCCATCAGTTCTCTCTTACATGCTAAGTGTCTCCAAGGTTCAAGAGGTTGAAAACACTCTTTCAGACTGCATGGCCATTCTACATACCCTCAAATAAAATTTGGTCATGGCTTAGAATGGCATGAAACAACAAGAAGATCAAGGTCATTTATAATGCTAATCTGTCGAAGGGGACTATGTGATTCTTCATCTACAACACTATAAGCAAACTTCACTCAAAGTTGAACAATTACAGAAACTCACCCCCAAATTTTATGGTTCTTATATAATTCTCAAGTAATTGGGGCCCATGGACTACCAATTATCTCTTCCCAGTCACTCTAAGATCCATCCTATTTTTCATGTCTCATGCCTAAAGAAAGTGATTAGAACTAAGTTCCAGACTCGAACGAGTCTCCCTGAGTTGGATGAAGAAGGATCCATTTGGTTGTAGCCACAAGCAATCTTGGACCAGCGTGAGCATTTCGTCTGTCAACGCACCATCAAGGAAGTCTTAGTTTAGTGGAAGGATACAACCCTAGAAGATGCCTCATGGGAGTCGACTACAATTCCGCAACAATTTCCACATCTCAAGCCTTAAGGACGACATTTTTTTCAAGGGGGAGGGAATTTTAGGGACCTAATCTCTCTAACCCCTCACGTATAATATTTTTTCTATGTAATAAAGGTTGACATTAGTAAATAAGGCCTATATAATAATGTGAACAAGTCCAATGTAAGAAGACATAAACAAATCTTATGCTTCTAGTAATATCTTCCTCTAGAATATTCTTTAGAAGATAAAGTTAGTATAAATAGAAGTAGAAGGAATGGGAAAGTCTTGTCTTAGGAATTATTGTAGTAGAGTGTTTCTGTGTTGGAGGCTTCCTTCTTGAAGAGGAAAGTGAACTTTGATTTCTATCATTAAAGGTATCATTGTTGGTGTTATTGTTCTCTATATTTTGTTGTTCCACTGGTATCTATTATAATACTTATGTTTCTTCTTTATATAATATATCTGATACCTTACAAAATATGGCATCTTGTTGGTTGTCTACGCCTTCACCTTTCTTCCATGGAGCTAAGATTGAATCAACCTCATGTGTAGTTTTTGCCAGATGGCACAAGGTTTCCATCACCACAACATTGTTTCCCAGGGAAAAGGAAAACCCTAATAAGTCCAGTTTGGGTGAGGTATTTCATCCATCTATGGCGGTAGTGGATTTCATCTAGTGCTTCAACCAAAAGAAGACGGTTCTAGTTGTTCCTCTCTTCATGTGAGAGAAAGGTTTCTCTTCAAGGTTTTTAGTGAATGCAAATAAAGAGAGAAGGTCTCCTATTACCTTAATCTCCAATGCACTGAACCCTACAGAAACCCTACCACACTTTAAATATGACCTATTGCATCAGATATGTGAAAGAACCTATTTTTCCATCACTCCATGGATTTCAATATTCCTAGTAGCGAAAAACATGTTCACTCTATCTACCATTTTATCGACCTCCCACTCTAAAACTTAGTAATCACCTCCACCAAAACATAGGATCAAATGGAAGAATTGCTTGGAGAAAGAGAATTCACTGCAAATTTATGCATATCTGTGACTATAACCAAAGAATTATTTTTATTATCGATGTCCTTCATCCAAACATTGATAGTTGAATCACTGGAGGCAATGTACAAGAAACCACCAATGAAACAAGTGCATTTATGGTGTCATCTGATCTTATTATCAATATGGTCAATAATTGTCAAATATAATCAACCAAAGTCAACCTTCCCCAACCATGCTCATCATGGTCAACTGTTGTTGACCATGCTAAAACATAGTCAACCTACTCAATCAAACTCATCATGGTGTAGTACATTTAGCTACAATAATTCAATATCAACCATGGTTAACCATAGTTAATAAGGTCAATATATATAAAAAAATACTAAACCAATCAACCATGATTAACTAGGTAGACCATAGTCAACAAAAGTGAAAAAGGTCAACCATGGCAAACAAGGCCACACTCCAGCTCAACCAAAGTGAACATTGTCAACAACAATTCACCATAGTTAGTCATAATTAAAGTTAATATAAATATGATTAATAATGGTCAACCATCAACCATCAATCATGGTTAATAGTCAGGTTTACTATAAATATCCCAACTATGGTAAATCATATTTAGACAAAGCCAATCATTATCAACAAGGTCAACCATGGTAGTCATGGTCAACTATTGTCAACCATCCTTGATATGGTTTATTATAGTTAATAATAATTAATATTTTTAGTCATTGTTGAATCATAGTCAATGAATCAACTATAGTCAACAAGGTCAACCATTGTCATCCATACTCAACCATTGTAAACAGGATCAACAATAGTAAAAAGATTGAGTCATCATTTAGACACTAAACTATTGCATTAACTTAAACATATGTATTATGTCGTGTAAAAAGTGTAACCTACACTAACTAGAAAATTTGCATTTTTACATAGTCATGAAATTTTTTCAAAATTAAAAATTATATATTGAAAATACTAATTTAACATGTTATATTTCTTTTTTTTATGTATTTTTTTGTTATTTCAAATTAAAACAAATTATAAACTTTTTATATTAAAACATATAATTACATAATCATGAAAAAAAAACTCCCTAAAGCAAAACCATTAAACACACAAGACTTTTGTTGGATATAATCTTGTGAGATTGAAAGAAGCAAACTATAGTTACCTTTCTCACTTCCTCATACCTCAAAACAATACTTAATCACAAACTATGCTTCATCATCTCCAAATTCTTTTAAAATAAGTTTTTCATTCTTTTTAAACAAGTTTATCAGGTAATCGTGTGTTATCTCTTTTATATTTCAGCAAAAGTATGAGTAGAAAACAATCTTGTTTGATAAAAAATAAATATAAATGAGAAAAATAATGTTAGTTTCCATCCTACCCAACCAGGTAAACGCTTGTAAATAGTGCACCTAAAAGAAATATGGTGCTCAAAATTAGAGCTTTCTTCCAACCTTGGCGTGATATTGGAAAACATTTCATGGATAATACGTTACATTTCGCTACATTACATCAGAGGGAAATATTACAAATACGTTGCGTTAAATGACATCCGAAGAAATTTCAAATCAGCTTTCTCAGTCTATGATATCAGTGGAAATTGACTGTAGCCTGATAAGTTCCTCCAAAACTCCAGGTAGCAGGAGCGACATTGTAAGCAACGATGGTCTCTCCTGTAGTGTAAGAAGTGACTCTGAAGGACAGGGGTTGGCCTTGCAGGCGAGAGAAAACCTGATAAGACGACCCCCAGTTGTGGCTCATGCTCAACCACCCAGTGTAACTGCCTTTCACAGCCATGGTACTCACATCTCCTGCACCCCCAACATTCATCACGTACACCAGCAGCCACCATGAGTTCCCTTGGAATTGGAATTTTATACCACCTTTACTTGAGCACGGAACCCTGCAATTGCCCACAATACTATCATGATCATTCAGATTCATTCATTTCCTTAGTTTTTCTTCCACGGCCACATTTTACAGCTAAGTAACGGATTTATATTCATCTTAAGCCACCACAATCTATAAACAACCGTAAACATTTACAAATTTGTCTCGAATTAAAACTTAACTGTAACTAAAAAAAACGGTACTTAATGAAAGGAGACTGAATGAAAAGAAATGGGTATGGAATCGATCGAACCTTCTATACATGACAGGCACAATGCCAGCGTGCCAGTCGGCTATCTTCATGAAGGCGGGCTTCGACATGTCAAAGTGCTGGCGCGGAGGATTGCACCATCCGCCATTGTCGGAAGCCTCGGACCAGTTCGGCGGACACAAGTTTGTGCCAGTAACGGTAGTGATGGGAGAGCCTCGATAACACCATTTTGACTGAACGCACCGCAATTGGAAACATTGCCCGCACCCATATCCTCCGTTGTACAACGGTGTGCTCAGAGCTGTTGTCTGAGTGCCGTAGCCGGTGTTAAACAGATTCCCATATCCACAAGCACCTCCTGCACATATATATAATCATGATATTACTTACTAAATAGGGCACTCCTCTATATTGAGTACTCGGAGACCAAGAAATATTAATAAATAATAAACTACCCATGGTTGCTGATGCCGTTTCATCGCCATAAAATGTTGCATGAGCTAACGTCCACGGCCCTGGTTGATATGTCCCGCCGTAGGAACCGACAGCTTCTCTTACACACATATTGCTCATCACAGTAAAAAATGCAGTCAGCATTGCTGCTCGAGAAATTCGAGACTTCATGGCATTCATATCTACTGCCAACGCCATCCTCGTAGTTTGGATTTCTTTCGTTTTGCTCTCTTTGCCGGATCTGTCTGAACAAATAAACCGTGCTGCAAATTAGCCTTCGATCAATAATTTCAAATCAACTTGAGAAATACAAATGGAATACCAAATCAGCGTGAGAAATACAGATGGGATATTTTTCAGCGTAATACAGATCATGATTCATAAAAACCTCTGTTAAAAATTATTCTTCGCTGAGAAAAGAAATGGCGGAGGGTATTGATGCCAATCTCTACTCGGCTGATTTTCACATAAAGCTTTGGCGTTGTGTGCTATTGTATTTATGTAGAGAACCATTGAGAAAATTCATGTATACTGTCGTGTCTGTGTCGCCTACTAGAATTTTCGTGTTTATGGGCGAGCGCGATCCAGACGTGCACGGAACATATACCACGTAACCATTTATTAATTTTATCATGGCACGTTGTTCAGACGAAAGTCTCACTTCATCAATTTAATAACTACTAGCATAGCCGCAAAGTGGATGGTGAACGTTGAAAGGTGATGATAAAGCTTCTTCCACTATAGGTGAAACTGACTGACAATGAAACGTACATAGAGTTGAGGAAATCTAAAAATTAATTTCAAATGTGGTAATTTCAAAGGTTAATCAGTTAAACGTGGCAATCATATGGTGGTACAGTGATTTCTTAATATGATTAGGTAAATATTAAAAAGTAAACAGGTTAACTAACTGATACATTCAAAAATACAAAAAAGTTATGAAGAGTAAATCACATTCTTATAAATCACATAGAAGAAAGTTATGAAGAGTAAATCACATTCTTTCTACATAAAAAAATAATATTTAACTTTAATAAGATGGTGAAAACAACATATTCACTTTGAAAAAGTGGTGAAATCATGAGTGATCTGTCACACAGTATCAAAAATCAAAACAAATTGAAATCAAAGAAAAAAATTACTTCACAATGTTATTATTATTTTACTAAATAGTTTGTTCAAAATATTATAATTAATTTGTAGTGTAAAATGTTTAAAATTAATTTATTTTATTTTAAAATATAATTTATTTTCTCCCTTATAAAAAAAATTAATCAAAATATTAGAGAAATGTAATTAAAATATGAATGTAGCGGAGAGCATAAATATACGCTACTGTAATTGGCCCTCTCTTTATGCCCAAAAATATATTATTAAAACAAAGGAAATAGCTAAACATGGTTTAAAAGAATTAATAGTTTAAATAAAGAAAACATTAAAACCATAAACCAAAATATTTCTTGGAAAATTGAGATCAAGAAATAAGAAGTTTGAAAAAGAGTTATCCTTTCTTTAATTTTTTATAAATGAAAAATTTGGAAGAAAAACTTTTTTATAAATCTATACTTTGAAAGAAAAGTGTTCAATATTAAATATTAGTTAAATATGAAAAATGATAAAATTTACATTTAAAATTTATTTCAATTATTTTTTTTAAATTATTAATTTAATGAAAAAATATAATAATAAAAAATAAAAATTAAAAAGTGCAATTAGTATGATTTTTTTATGCTTGATAAATCCAGAATTAAAATGGATCTAAACTATTTTAAATGAAAATTAAAACTATTTTAATTATATAATTTTAAAATGCAAAAATTAAAATAATATTAAATTTTATGAAGAAAATAAAGAAAAGAAAAAATTTATATAAATCAAAATATTAAAAAATTGAAGAAATATTTGAATGAAAGTTGAAACTATTCTATTATGTCAAGTTTAAAGTATAAGGAAATTTAAAAAACAAAAAACAAAACAAAAATTGTGAAAAAAAAAACTTGATATTTGATTTAAGAAAATAAATTTAAATTTAAAATTAAATTATGTTTTTATGTAGAAATATTAAAAAAAAAATTATAATTATATTTTTACTACCTATAAATTTTGTAAATTAGTAAATGAAATAAAAAATTTCATATAAATATTATATTCTAGAAAAAGTTTATAGTAAAAGCAACTTACAAATAATTACTTAAACACAAGTGTAATCATCAAGTTCCAAGCATTAAATCTATGTTTAGAACCTTCTCTGTCATGCTATAAAAGAAGGCCAAATCAAGAAGTATGGTGCCAAAATAATTAGGGAGAGATTTATATAGTTTTAGAAGTTCAAATCTCATTGTTGAGAAGGCTAAGAAGGGAACTCTAAAATAGCTTGGAGCTAGAGGAGTTCTTCAATAAGTTGTACTTTTCCCCTGATTTATATAGATCTATTGTTTTTCCCTTCCAACTTGGTGTGATCCATGTTTGTCGCATACATTATATTGATTGATCTATCTTAATAGCTTGGAGCTACAACAGTTCTTCAACAAGTCTCCAGATATCTTCACTTGATGTACTTTTCCCTTGATTTAATATATACGTTGTCTTTTCCCTCCAACTTGGTGTGATCCATGTTTGTCGCATATATTATATTGATAGATCTATCTTCTCTTGAGCAACGTAGATTAGATTTGATACATAATTTTCCTCTTTATGCTTAAAGGATTTTGAGAAGGGTTTGATTGTTGTCTTGTGTGCAGGTGACAAGTTAAAGAAGCTAGGAATCAGATTTGGGAGTTGCATCACCATAATAAGCTATAGGAAAACCATTAGGAAAAGGTATGTTTTTTCCTCTTCTCTTTTAGCATAACTAGAGCGTATGTACTTCAGATCTTGAGGAAACTATTAGTGAGTTATCCATAATCTGTCACTGATCTTGGGCAGATTATTGAGAAGTCTCACCTATTTGTAGGGGAGATAACTCTGCAACAAAATTAGTGACTCCACTAGGGAAGGATCTAGCTTTTCTTCCTTTGTTTTATAAGTTCCCCTATTTTTTTTTTCAGTTCTCAAAGTGTTTGGTAGCTTAGTATTATATGTTGTCCTTGTCTGGTTCCTTGAAACCTAAAACAATTCTTAGATCTAAGCTAAATCTACTAAGAATTTATTTTATGTTCCATGGTCATTTTTGTTTCTCTGATAGACACGAATAGACGCACCTTGTTAAATAACAAGGCATGACCACTTGGTAATCGGTCGCTGGTTGCTCACTAGCAACCTGTGACCGCCTTTGTAGGGTGGTTTTTTGAATATTTTTCTCAATTTACTCTTCGATTTGGTTGAATATTGGCTTGGGGACTCGGGAGGTTGCAAGTTATCTGTAATTAATCCTTAGAGTCCATGATAGGTTCATCTCCTTCCTTTTTCTATTCCAAACAGATCTAGGAGTGGCATATTGAGTTCATCCTTCTCTGCATAGTTTGCATGAGTTAGCCTCGTGAGTAGTGACTTGGGAAGTTTTCTTGCGTTTGAGGTTGCATATCTAGTTGTGTATTGTGTTTTGTTTTTCATTTGTAGTGATCATTTGAAAGTATTGCATTGCATAGTCATCTTTGAAGTTTTGGGTATGCTTCAAGTACCAACATTGGTGTGAAAATAATCACCATTGTCTATATCGTACAACATTGCTTGTCTTTATTTTTGGTGTAAGGCATTTGGTTTTCATTATTCTCATTAGTGAAACAAAAAAAAATAATTTCACAATCATATAGGGTTATCTTTTAGGTGTATTGGTTTGTTAATGTCCTTTGGGATCTAATATTGTTTTGGATTGTTGGTTATTTTATTTGGAGCATGGGATTGTTATTTGATGTTTGAGTTTTTGAAAAAGGAATTCTCTTTTCTCTCTCGTAGATAGTTTTCGTCGAAAGAAAATTTTGCATTGGTTGCATCTTCATATTTCAACATTCTTTGGGTTTGAAATATCTAAAACATCATTTAGTCCACTTCCATATCCTTTGACTAATCAACAGTCAATTAAAAAGAAAGTGCTTAATTTAAAATCTATTAGACGCTTCTCTTTTTAGCAAACTAACATAATTAGGATTTAGGGACTTGGTGTAGGATTGGAGGGTTAACTCTCAAAGGCCATAAAGCCAAAACTAGGAATTCACTAGAGAGTGTTTAAATCCATTAGTAGCAAGGCGCACTTGCCGGGAAATCACCTCTAACACAGGTGCCAAGCACAAGGTCCCACTAGAGAAAGTGGGGTGATATCCCCTCTCCATGTGTTTTGGTGTCTGTTTGACTACTATGTGTATGGGGGTTTTGGAAGTGTCAATGCCCTCTAAGTGGCTTCACTTATCAAAGTTGTGGGTTTTTTTTCCCTACTAATATTTGTGGTCTCGACCCATGACTTTGTTGCTAAGTCATTGATTGTGAAGTGGTATCCATAGTGACTTTTCCTAGGGAATCACATAGGTGACCGCGGGTGGGAAGTACCTATGGTACCTAAAGAAAATGTTGAATCCATGTTTCAATTCCCATAGAGGGTGCCCATATTCATGAGGGTACTTACACCAATAAGGGATGTTACATGTAGGTTACCATAATTATCTATCTCACCTTTTGTAGCCAAACCTTGGGGACTTGACATCCCCCAAGGGTTGGCTTTTAGAAGACCCCTTTGTCCAAAGGTTTTCCTATTGATAACATAGAATTGGTAGGGGTGTTCTCTGTATTTTTGGTGTCTATTTGGCCATAGGATATTTTTTTCCATGGATAAAACATAGTTTTTCACCATGGTTGACCAATCTCTTCACTGATCATGTAGACAACAAGGACTTTATCTTGCAGGGGAATATCCATCATCTCTTAGGTGGAGGGTATTATCCACAATATATGACACCAACCAAGTAGCCTTAGAAATCAACTCAATAGTGTAGATATTGAAGTGGTTGATGAAAGTCCTCCACAAAATTTTAATCCCCTTTGACTAGGCCTTTTGAACCCATTCTTCTTGGTGATCCTTTTTCATATTTCAGCCATTATCACCTAATGCCACTTGTGAGTACTTAATCCAGCATGGGGGGACCCATTCCTTCATCCCCTAGTAGAACAGGAAGAGTCTCTTTGACCTCCTCCTTGCCATCCATTAGTGGAGCTTTTTCTTCCACCACCATTCCTAGTACATTTGATTTCTCCATGTGGAGAATGAAATTAGTTGCGTATTTTCCTTCCATGGGTTTTCCTAATGTTAGTTTTTCCGTTGTGTCCATTCTAGTGTCCACATCCAATTTTTTTTTTTGTGCGGGATAAGGCCTTGTATAGGTGTCCCAACAATACTTAATGTTGGTTTCCCATTTTGGTTGGAATACCAATTTTGGTTTTGGTCCTACTCCTAGTGTTTTTCTTAGTGCTAGGGGTAGTAATCTTTCTAGGGGATCATATGTCCTTAGGGTAAATTATGTCTTTGGGGGTTCTAGTACCTATGAGGGTAGTAATATGGACAAACCACAAGGTCCATAAAGGTCACAAGAGACATCTTCTTCGACCCCAAATCCATTTGCCAATACACCATTTCCTTTCTTGGAAACATTAGATCTCCTAGATTTTCCACAATTAACTAATGACTCCATCTGACACCAACCCTCATGGTCGACAATTCCCACAAGGTTTCCATCTAATATTTCAAAATTTTATGGTAGACCTAGAGAAGATCCCTTCCATGCATGTCATAACGTACCACTTATGGTGTTCTTCGAACTGATTAGCGGATGATAGTATACGGTTGAGTATTTTCCAAAGAAAATTGACCTGTAGCATGGCGAAATGGTACATTGGGTTACCCAGTGCCACCTATCATGTTTTTTCATCTTTAGCCATGGATTTTCTAACACACTTCCAATTACCAATACGATATGAGACTGGAACCGAAATTTTAATGTCATTATGCTAGAACACCTCCACAAAGGCTCATTCAATCTAAGATTCCAAATAAACTATTGGTTGGTTGGTTCGTCAAGCCATTGTTGCCACCCATAGCCAAATACGTAGCCATGTTAGGGGAAGTTACTGAGGATCAAGTGATTTTATGTGCCCAACATTTCAATTTGATTTATTCATAGTCAGGCACAATATATGATATCATCCCTCATTCTCCAAGGCCATCAACGTATCCTTCTAGACCAAACCTAAGATCACATGTCGATGGTGTGGTTGGGTTCATTTCCAATGTTTCTATGGGACAATTGGATGGGAATATTAGCATATTCTTTACATCAATGACCTGGAGCATGTATGTTTCATCACTGTTATAGTAGAGTCCTCATCTTTGGTGATCTCCCATTTATGTTGGCGACAACCTTTTTACTTTCAATGGATGAGTAGGAGTTGTTCTTGGGGAATTACCCTAGGAGGGATGAGTATGGAGAATGATTATTTTTTGTGTGTGCATTGATCATCGTCTATGCTTCTAGGGCCCTCTAAGTTGCTTCCAACCATGTACTGGGACATTGCATTATAATTTTTTCTCAAATGTCCTCCTTGAGGACACAAATGAAACATTCTTTATCTAAAGAATCTATTAAGTTCTATGTATGGATAATTGTTTTCTCAAAGGTTTCCATAAAATCTATGACTAAACATGTTTGGATTAACTTGGTAAGACACCCCAAATAGCAAGTATATTTCTTGAAACATGCATAGATAGATTTAACAAAATGACTCCAAGCGATATAACTTGCATGTGATTTTTTATGTCATTCCCACCATTTCCATAATTCGATATCTATATACAAGACCCCCACCCTGAGTTTCATCGTCTCATCAGTAATACCCTGGAGGGGGAAGTAATTTTCAATTTTGGTGACCCATCCACGCAAGTCAAAACCATCAAAATTATTCAATTCCACCTTATGGTAATGATGACATATGTTATTATTCATCGATCTATTGTTGTGAAAACTTGACAAGGGTTGTGGGTGGTTCAATAGTCATGACTGAGAATTTTCTTCTTGGTGTGGCTCAATGTGCTATTTAGTCTAGTGATTTTTTTTATGGTATGCCCTGAGTTTTCATATCCGTCAACTTCTTAATAAATATCTTTTGGAAGTTGTTGAAATTATCATCCAGCTTCTTATCCAATGTCTCATTGAACCCGGTTATGTCATCCTGAATTTTCTTAATCTTCTCTTCCATACATTCCAACCTTCTTGTTGTAGAGTGGGTGTTCATGTTGTCTTGAGAAGTATGAGAGGGTTTATAGGTACCCTTCATGGGTGAGCTCACTGAAACAAGTTACTGGGTCCCGAGGAAAATGGAGTGTGAGGTGTTATAGATCTATGATATATGTGTGAGGTCCAATAGTACTACTCAACCCAATATCTCAGGGAACTAACTAAGGAGGCTCAATAATTCCCTTATCCATACTACTCGACTATCTAGGTAATAGAGAGAGATCTCCCTGAGTGTTGTTCTTGATGTATTATAGAAACAATATAGATGATTGGTTTATCTAAGGATGGTTTTAGGTATACATAAGGGATTCCTATATACCCAAGGGTACGTGGAAGTGAGATTCCATATGCATGTATTTTATGATGCAATACTACTTGAAGGGATGCCTACAGGGGTTACAAATGTTTCCAACAATGTGATTCTACTTTTATTTCCTATGTGTGTTCTTCCCCTACTACAATTTTATTCATTGAATGACAAATCATTGTGTTATTTAATGACACCTAAAAGTGTCTTCTTGGATTCTTCAAGAAGTAATTATAAGTCTCTTAAGATTCCTCTTCTCAAATTTTGTTGATAGGTGTTAGAATAGAACGAAGCTGATGATGGTTAGAAAAAAAATAGGAGGTATTGGTGGGAAAATTAAAATTTGTTATCTTATCTCATTTATTTGTCTGTATCCCTCACATAAGTTTCCCAGGATTTATGTTGTTGTTCGATTGATATAAATCTATGGTACAATATTTCTTCTAGGGAAGTTGTGTGGATTTCAAGTTGTGTGACAAGGTTTTCATGTCTCATGTTAGATTTTCCAAGAAAGCCTAGATCATCCTTTGAGTCTTGGTCGGTTGGACGAGATGCTCCTCCATTAAATATACTATCACTTTTATGGTTTCCTAGGCATCTTCTCGTCTTTGATTCATGTTGCATTGGATTTTTTCAAAGAGTTTCTCTTCTGTCTTGGTTTTCTCAAGCTCTTCAATGGGAGGTAGATGCCCCTTATGTGTCAAAACATGTGCAAATTTGTGTAGTTGTGCACAGATTCTAGTGAGATATTTTTTTCCTTTTCATCCCTCTACCTATCTTGTTGGAATCGATCAAAGGAAGAAAATTCAACTCTTCTTTCCCCTTTTGGAGCACAAGCAAACTCATCTAGAGAATCCAGGTTCTCAATGATTCATCGTTGCATATTGTTTAAGAATTCTCAGATGGAAATGAATTGGACATTTTTGGATTGCACACAGCTATGATGATCTATTATTTGTGTTTCCAATTGATACAAGACTTGAAAGTGGGAGAACATGTATGTAGATATCACATTGAGATCTCCCCTGACCTTCTCAGCACATGCCTTGAATTCTCTAAGTCCTCCTTTGTCTTTCTTTGCATGCCTGAGTTGTTCCTCTAACTCTCTAATTAAAGAATGCTTTTCTTCATTTTTTAGAGAAAATTCTTGAGGTTTTGTTCCATTACTATGGCGAAATCAGTGCCAACAGATGCTATGGAGAGTGGGTCTTTGATAACCTCTTATGTCACTAGAGTCTTCGTGACAACTAACAAGGGGTTGCCTCCATTAACTGGGAGCTTTCTAGTTTGACATTGCACAATCCTACCAGTGGCCTTGTCAAATCTGAACTTATTCAAATTAGCCACCTTTCTAGGTTTATAACGGGTGTGAATTCCAAGTCGTAGTTCTCCCACTGGGATGTGTCCACTGATGAGAGTAACTTTTGTTGATATTTATGGGATGCTAGTTTCAATGGGAAAAATATTACTATTCAACACATTTTCATCCTATTCTATTTTCTCCTCTTCAGTTGCTTTTGTCGCAGCTTCATCTACTATTGTTGTTGCTTTCGCTATTGCTTTCTCAGTTCTTGTCTTATTGGCTTCTAATTCCACCACTACTTCCATTGTTGCTTCAACTTTAGATTCTTTTTATTTTCGTTTACTTTTAGTAGTGTCCTCCTTTTTCTATTGCACTTTCTCTTTCTTCCTTTGCTTCTTGTCTATGACTACCTCCTCATCTTCTTTATGCTTTTTTTTTTCCTCAACCTTGAAATTTGTGGCATCTTTTATTTTCTTTTTTTCTTCAGCTACTACCTCTTATTCATTATTCTAGGTTGTAGTTGTGTTTGTTTTTGCTTCTATAATTGCTGCAACATCTTCTTCATCTCTCTTTCGTGCCTCTTCCCAATAATTTTCCTCATCGGAGATCTTTCCTAGAGGTTTTCCTTTCTCCTGAAAATGAATTCTTCATATGGTCAAGAAGTGCAATGGATATATTCTTCTTCCCACTTGGTTGATGTGTACTCCCATATGTGTATGTGCTTGTTGTAATATTCCTTAACCACTTCCTTCAGGCCATGTCTTCAAAATATATCTTCTCTGAAGTGAAATGATAACAACTTGTCTAAATCAGCTTGAGCTTGTTTAACATCTATGAAGGTGTAAGATATGACCCATAAAAATAAAGGGGGCCAGATGGATTTCTTATCTCTGTAGAGTGAGGCCATGAATCCATGAACCACAATTGTATACATTATATCTTACACCATTAATATGTTAGGGAAGAATCTGGGGAGCATATGAGGATCTTTAATGGCTCCACATATCCTTATGTATGTCCCATACTCGAGGAGATACCAATATCTTATTCTTCGCACTATTTCTTGGGACTTATCGGTCATGAATTAAGTGGGTGAATCAAATATGAACTGGTATAGGCGTGCCAATAAGTAATCACAAATATTCTGATACTCGGTCCTACAATTGTGCTCCAAAATCACTTTGTAGTACTAGATGTGTATGGGAGGGTCGGTCGATTTCCAAGCCCATCCCATCTTTGGATATTTATGGCATATGCATACCATTTCCAATAGGTAAGAAGACATGTGGAAACTAGGAAACTCATTGGGGGTGGTCTCCTTGGTTGTTCTGATGGAGTCCTCTAGAGATTCTCATAAGATATCAACCCAATTGAAGGATGAACCAATGTCAAAATAATAGTATATGAGGGGCACCAGGGATAATGTGAAATTTTATGCATCATGTTCCCCGTACAACCTACACAACATTGCTACAATGTACTAGTACAATGTCCTCAGTGAGTTGGTGGGATATTCACCTAAGGGCCTTATTTCGAATGTCTTGTTAGGATTGTACCAGATTTTACACAATTATTTTTCCTTTAGATGAAATTTCCTAATGAGTTCCTCATTCAGTGACATGTCTCCTTTCTCCATGTGATTATATGAGGCTATTTCCACTACTTAGAATGATGTTATAGGTTGTCCCTTGGAATTGAGGATATATTTTTTATCCAAGTCTACATGTCAGAATATCCATGAGATTGCATCCGCACACAGAAAAATTGTTACATGAGCTACCACCCTATGTAACCTCAATTTCCAGATGTTCCTAAAGATATTGAGTTCATCTTCATCTTCTGCTTCTATATGGAAAATATGGTTCTTAAATATTTGGAAGACTTAGTCCCATTTAAGTATAGTCCCCTTCTCTACAAATCTCATGGTGCCATCATAGAACAACCCTGCGGTGTCTGCCTCCTCTTCTTGGTGGCTTCCACTTGCATAGGGCAATGTCATGGGATCTTTGTTGGAATCCTTCCTACAAGGCGAACAACTTGAATCTGCTAGAGACATCTTCATCATTAATACACCAAACCACTAGTAAAAATATGATATGAAAGCAATTATAAGGCACTAGTTTCTACAATCATGTAATTTCTTTGGATTTCAAGTAACATCAGGAAGTTATGATAAACTTGTAAATGCAAACCTATATAATTTTATGAGGAGGTAATGGTATGGATATTGGGAGGTAATTCGTCATCTGAAGAGGAGAGGATAATGGTTGACATGGTGAAGGTTTATTCAAGATTTGGTTAAGTATTCGAGGATAAAGCATTTTTTGTGTATCGATGTTGATGACACCAACACTATCGACAAAGGGGAGGGCTTCACCGATGTCGTTGTTTTCAACTATGCCAACAAAGAAAAGTAGTATTGGAGGCGATGGTGTTAACTTCACCGACGAAGGGAAGAGAGTATCGATGATGATGTTTTCAACTCTACCAACATGGTAAAAGAGTATCGACAAGGATGTTGAAAACTCCATAAACAATGTTTTGAACTCCACTGATATGAAAAGGTAAATACCGACGATGATGTTGCAAACTTCATCGATACGGAAAATGAAACACTAGAAACTATGTTTCAAACTCCACCAATATGGAATGGTAAATACCGATGATGATGTTGTAAATGTCATCAATATTCCTTCAAACTAGAAATTTGACTAAGTATTCGACTGGGAAGTGCGTTAGCGACCATAGATCATGGGGACTAGTAGAGTCAAATATTTATATGAGCTCAAACCTTGGATTTTGGTTTATCCTAGATCTCATGAAAAGGATACCTCATCCAATCCCTAGGACTTGTTAAGTGTCAACTGGTTAGGGAACAACTCTATGGAAACTAAATCGCTTCCTTGGGTTTGGGTCAGGGCACTGTCAAGGTAGGACGAGGGGGGAGATTTATCAATGGCTAGGGAATTTGGGCAGTGCAGGAAGGTTGAATAAGGCATATTATGTCAAGAGGAAGTAATTTGGTTAGGGAAGACTCGAGTTATGAAGGTGTCACATGATAATGGGGGAGTAGAAAGGGTATCCTACCTCCTATGGAGCGAAAGTGACGTTTAAGCTAAAATGGAAAAAATAAAAGGAAAACATGGTGAATGAGAGTCAATTCATACCTAGCGCAATGGTGCCATGTGGATGATAATATCTTCGATTGTGTCTAAGTATTCGATGATAGATGCATGTTTTCCTCACGAAACAACTTCTCAACACACAACAATTGGTTCCCCTCCCCCTCGACGACAAATAATAATAATAAGAGGTTTGTAAGGGGGGTAGGTTTATTTTATAGCTTTATTCGACACATAAAATAGCATACTAGAGGTGATTCATGGAAGTGTGTGAGTGTGCTATCTTTGGGTGTCGGTAATGATGTTACAAACTCTGCTAGTGTATCGGTGTCAATGGGTGAAAGAGCGTCGGTATACACAATTTTTCATATCAGAAGAGTTCGTGTGAACTCTTCTGGTGTACCAAAAGAGTTAGCATGAATATCATTGGTACTCTGTGGTTTAGTTTTCGAAAGTGGTGTTTGGAATTTTATCGTTGTATCGATGAATTTTGTGGAAAATTCTTTGATATATTAAAACTTGTACCCAAAAAATATTAAGTAACACACATTTTAGTGTATCGGTGATTTCATCGTGAACTCGTTGATATTTCTTATATCACTGAGTTGATCATGAACTTTTCGATATGCCAAAAACCCAAAAAATGCAAGTTCAAACAACTTATCAAAGAAGAGTCAACAAACCTTAATGGAGATTATGATGTTGAGCTAGCTCAAAGACTTAATAAAAAAAGGGGGATCACCACTTCTTGGTTGGAATTGACTCTATGAACAAGAACACAAGAAAAAAAGGGAAGGTGTTGTTGCCTAGCACAAAAATTGGTGACACACTTGGTGAAGCCATGAATTTCTACAAAAATTATATAAACACTAGACTTCAAAGAATGGAAACACTTGTGGTGCATAACCCAAGGGAGAACGAGTAGGTCTCACATTTTTCAAAGTGCATAATTTTATGAGACAAGTTAGAATGATGAAAGAAATAGTTTATATGCATGCCCATAGATGATTGATTACAACAATATATTCTTTTAAACCAGATCATTTTGGGAAGGAAGGTAAAGTACTACAAGGAAATGATGCATCAAGAATGTTGAGAATACAAGTTGATTATGCATTTCTTTGGTTTTTCTCCGCTTCCAGTGACAGACCATAGCCTTGGAGAAGATAATTTCATGTCCCACGCGAGATGGAATTCCTTTCCCCAAGCTTTTACCTTTATAATGTGAATTTTATCTTAAAATTAGAGAGAGGTGGATGGAGAGGATTCCAATTTTCCTTTAAAGGCATGCGAGATGACACTGGTGAAATTGATATATACCAACTTGATTATATATGAACTAAATTGATTTGCAATATTTTTATATAGGTCTCTGACCCACTTGATATCTACCAACTTGATTATATATTAGATCTCCATTCACTTTGTTGAGTACATTTTTATGCTTCCTTTCACTCCATAAAACCATACTTTTGTCTCCAAAACCATCCATTTTTCCTTCATGTTATTCCATATTTCCCATAAAACGGCCTATGCAAGGTACATTTATCATTACTTAGCTTAAGAATTGAATTTTTGAATTTTTAACATTAAAATTAAAAATTTATCAGAAATTACGGGATTTGACTAAATCTCGTAATTGCTCCAAGGTTCGTGTACTTTCAGGATAGTTGGGAGAAATCAAAGACATGTGTCATGATCCTTGATGTACAAGGATGGATGAATACCTGTCAAGTTCGAGATCTGATCTTTCCAAGTGCCCAGTCAATGCTGGTCAAACAGGGCCACTTCAGTAGAAAATACCCTGTTTTAGCATAAAATCATGCACAGTTTTAGATTTTCATGGGATTTGTGCATATTTTATGGATCTGAGGGGGTATTCGACCTTCCTAGCATATTTTATGGATCTGATCATCATCTTAGGATAGTTCTTAGCATTTTCAGTTTCAAACTTCTTGTATAAATACTTCAAGACATGGACTAGTATGACATCTGAAGTTAATGAAGAAAACTCTGAATTTTCAATCTTGAGATCAGTTTGGTGTTTTGTTCTTGGTGATATTTATGAGATGATTATGTGAATGTTGCTACAAATTCTTTATTAGCTGAAACAATTCAAGTGTGCAAGTGAAGCATTGGAGGGCCCCCTTTACCAAACTAGTACAGTCTTCCTTTATGTTATTTTCAAGTAATCTTTGACATATGTTTTAGATCAGATCTTCCTATAGATGAGTTTTATTTATGCATTTGTTGTAGTTAGATGAATTCAATATTTAAGTATTATGCTTAATGTTTCAAAGCATTCCTCATGTTGTGAATGGTTTCTTGAATAAGAATTCAATGTGTAGTTTTCTTTCAAGCATTAAGATGTTCATGAATGCTTTTTGAATTATTTATGCTTTCAATACTTTTGATTTAACAAGAATTAGTGATGATTTCTAATGAATGAAAGAAAACAATGAATGCATCTCTTGAATAAGAGTTTTGTCTTTCTAGCATTAATAAGCCTCTAAGCTAGTTTTGAATGTCTTTTTGAATGATTATTGTTAATCAAATGCTCTTTAGGAAAAATTTGTTGATTAATGTCATGAGATCTATGAATAGCACTTCTGAATAGAAGATTAGCATCTCCTCCATATTCAGCTCTTAGAATAGGTTTTGGTTTATATCATTAAAAGAAACTAAGTCTATCTCTAAGCTCATATATTTTGAGTGTGCATCAAATTCTTACAAACTCCGGATTGATAATTAATGCACTCTAATTTACATCAGTGGATTGGAGCCCAACATTTTGGTGTCGTTGTCATGGATGCACATTTAGAAATAGATTTAGAAGCTCATTTAGATAGGATGCTTATAAAACAACAACAAAACACAAAAAAAAATTAAAAAAAAAATTCATTATGTGTATTCATGCCTAGACACAGAAATTGGGAAGGTAGATCCTCAAAACGAAACCCCCAACCACTAAAAAAAAAAAAAACCCACAAACTACTAATCCATTTGCAAAACAAGATGTAGAAAAAAAACATGATGTTAAAGAAGTCATTTAGAGGAGGGTATGCCACCACAAGGATGATCTGAAAATAGTGGGCTGACTTGTTATGCTATGCAACCACCCTCTACTTCATTAAAATAAACTTTACAAGACCTTGCTCCATGTGTTAAAATATGCAAGATAGATTATGTGCCAAGTTTATGCATCTTCTTTTTAATGTTCATGTGTGAGGAAATTTTCCTTTAAATGGTTTAATATGTGTTTTAAATAAATACACAGCAAATATAACTTGCAACAAATAAACCATCAAACTCACAACAATAACAAGATGATAAAGGAGTTCACCCCTCTCTGGGCTACATCTCCTTGAGCCTCCATCAATGGACTTGGTTCTTTGGGATTAATTTGTTAAAGATTCTTTTACAATATTTTTCTCAAATCCAATGGAAATTTTGACTGTACCATTGGGTTCAGAATACATAAAAACCCCAAAAATGACTTATAAAACTCTGAAAATGGATCATGGCTCATCTGGGCATGACCTCTTCTACATGTGGCCTTAAGCTTCCCTGAGCTTCACTATGGAAAAAACACCTGTAAAAGTCCTCAAATGGATCTGAAACCTATCACAAAGTGTTCAGAGCATAACAATTAGCCAAAAATGATTATTCAATCATAGAAAATAAACATGGGCTCATCTGAGCATGACCTCAATCAATGAGGGCTTCAAGCTCCCTAGAGCTTCCTGAAAATTCAATGGTTAAAAACATACAAAATAAGTCTTCAAATTCCTTTGAAAATAGTGCCAATGGATTCAGAACGTCCAAAAACCCCTAGCTGGGATTTTTCGGCACCTCATTTGGCCAAAAAATGAAGAAGATAGGCCTCCTACCTTTTCCTTCCTTCAAGCTTGTTGTCTCTGGTTCGCCAAAACACACCTCTATGTGGCCAACCTAGCTCACACGCTCCAAATCATGCTAAAACCTAGTACACGCACGTAACTGCAAAAATGGTCAAATTGTCGAATGGTTAGGGCACGCCCAGCCCCTAACCGCCAAGACCATGGGCATATGGTCTTCCATATGACCGCACGCTAGCGCAAAAATGGGCTTTGTTTCCAAGGGAGAATGAATAAATGACAAGTGGCATCATATGGTTGCATAACCGTTTAAACCAAATCCAAACCCTGGGTGCACTCCATGTGACAAAGGGTCATATGGGCGAATATATAAAACCGGGGCTAACCATTTTAAATGTGCACGCCAAAACTCCGTGGTCACATATATGAACATTGAAACTTGGGGTGCGATCTCCGTGTAACAAGGGTCATATGTATATAAATGTGTGGGACTGGGGGCTGGGGCTAAGCCCCAGCCCGGATGCGCCCCAAGTCACACTTTAATTCAATTTAAATATAATTAAACCCATATGTTTTACAAGGACCACCGTGTGGGCTAGTGGTAGCCCACACATTACCAAAGCGCTGAACCTCGGGGGAGGTCTAGGGTTCGATCCCCACGGACTCCATAATATTTTGAACAAACAACCAATTACAACGGTGCCACATGGCAGCCCATGACTGGGCCATGTCGCACCACACCATTTGCCAAAATGATGCCACGTGTCGCATCGTGATTCACCCAAATCTACCAATAAATGAATGCCACATCACCATCTTCCACCTCATGCCATGTCATCGTATGAACATGCCATGTCAGCATCCGTACTGTCTATACAGACAGTACAGTCAGCTTCCCTTTTTTTTTGCCTGTTTGACGATTCGAGCAGAATGCGATATCTCTCTCATTCGACGTCCATTTGAACCCAAATGAGTTGTGTTGGGTTTGTGACAACGAGGGCTACGCACCCGTTCGTTTTGAGGCAATTCTGAGAACTTTGATTTTTGAGCTAAATTTTGACCCCCGGTCCAGATTCTGATCATGCCTTCCCACTGAAAGGGTTTTGGACCCACAAAATCTTATGATTATCTGTCTGAGCTTCAATACTCTTCTGATTTCAAGTTCTATCAACTGATTCTACTTGAAAAGTCTTTTTGACAATCACCTGGATACCTTGACATGCCTTGCACTGCAACTGGCTATGTCCCTCAACCATTGTTCTTTGGATGTTGCTGACCCACTGTTCTCTTATTACTTGGAAGACTACCAACCTTCCCACTGAGAATCAAGTCCCTCTTACAAACTCTTTGGCATCAACACAATTCTCTCTCCAATGGCTGAAAAAAACTTTCCTGCGACATCTTGTCACAAGCCAAGAAAACCATCAATCTTGAAAACAAATTTATACAAGACTGAAAATGATGCCAACAAAGTCTGTTTTCTCTTCAAGAAAATGGTCGCATCTTGTACTTCATCAAAATACATGGCATTTTCCTGCATCTTGGTGTACTCAAAATCAACTTACAAGCCAACAAACACCATCGACTAAACATAAGTCGAAAAATATGATCGACACAACATAGTCGTCAAGACAACATCGACACAAGTCGAGACTCATTTGAAAGATATCGACCTTCCCAAAATGACAATTTGACATTCATGATACACAATCATGTTACAATCATGAATCATTCTTGATGAACTATCACGAGGTTCACTGCTTACACATACACAAAAATAAATGCATGTGCATGACTCTTCAACTCTCCTTCAAGTACAAACATAAGTACATAAACCTGAAACATGTGAGTACATAAGAGTTGAATATGAAAAAGATATATGTTGTAACAAGTGAACATCATACCCCACTTTTACATCCTCCTGACGAAGTTGTGCAACAAACAAGAATGCCTTCAAATGAATTACATTCACATGCAAACTTGCATCATACAAGTTATGATAAACTGCTGCAACTTGTCATACTCTCAACATGAATGCATACATAAGGCTGAAATATGCATCTACAACAGAAAATGCAAGACTTACTTGCTCAAGAAATCCAACCATTTCTTACCAAGCCAACTCAACGGTGACTTTTTCTGCTGAAAATCGTCCTCTTGTGAATCATCTTGACTCACATCAATGATGGAATCTCCTCTTCCATTCTTGCCAATATCTTTATCCATCTGCTTCTTGTGCCGTGGATGAGTGGTTGGATGCAATGTCCAACATTGGTCAATGAGATGACCCCTCTTCTGACAATGAGTGCAAATCTTTTGCATCCTCTTTTCAAGTTGTCTTTGCTTGTAAAGTTTCCTAAAATTGGTCAATCTTTTCCAACATTTTGAAATATGATGGTTATATAAACCACAATATGTACATGGACTTTTTCTTCCATTTTTACATACAAATTTATCA
>JZKD02S2324712.1:86470-103637 GCA_000966675.3 Picea glauca | reverse complement strand
TGAATTTTTAACATTAAAATTAAAAATTTATCAGAAATTACAGGATTTGAATAAATCCCATAATTGCTCCAAGGTTCGTGTACTTTCAGGACAACTAGGCGAAATCAAAGACATGTGTCATGATCCTTGATGTACAAGGATGGATGAATACCTATCAAGTTTGAGATCTGATCTTTCTAGGTGTCCGGTCAACGCTAGTCAAACAAGGTCACTTCAACAGAAAATACCCTGTTTTAGCATAAAATCATGGACAGTTTTAGATTTTCTTGGGATTTGTGCATATTTTATGGATTTGAAGGGGGTATTCGACCTTCCTAGCATATTTTATGGATATGATAATCATATTAGGAGACTTCTTAGCATTTTCAGTTTCAAACTTCTTGAGACATGGACTAGTATGACATCTGATGTTAATGAAGAAAACTCTGAATTTTCAGTCTTGAGATCAGTTTGGTGTTTTGTTCTTGATGATGTTTATGATATGATTATGTGAATGTTGCTGAAAATTCTTTCTTATCTGAAGCAACTATAGTGTACAAGTGAAGCATTGGAGGGCGCCCTTTGCCAAACTAGTACACTCTTCCTTTATGTTATTTTCAAGTAATCTTTGACATGTGTTTTAGATCAGATCTTGTTGTAGATGATTTTTACTTATGCATTTGTTGTAGTTAGATGAATTCAATAGTTAAGTAATATGCTTAATGTTTCAAAGCATTACTCATGTTGTGAATGGTTTCTTGAATAAGAATTCAATGTGTAGTTTGCTTTCAAGCATTAAGATGTTCATGAATGCTTTTTGACTTATTTATGCTTTCAGTACTTTTGATTTGACAAGAATTAGTGATGATTGCTAATGAATGAAAGAAAACAATGAATGCATCTCTTGAATAAGAGTTTTGTCTTTCTAGCATTGATAAGCCTCTGAGCTAGTTTTGAATTTCTTTTTGAATGCGTATTGTTAATCAAATACTCTTTAGGAAACATTTTTTGATTAATGTCGTGAGATATATGGATAGGACTTTTGAATAGAATCTTAGCATCTCCTCCATATTCATCTCTTAGAATAGGTTTTGGTTTATATCATTAAAAGCAACTAAGTCTATCTCTAAGCTCATATATTTTGAGTGTGCATCAAAGTCTTACAAACTCCAGATTGATAATTAATGCACTCTAATTTACATTAGTAGATTGGAGCCCAACACGCTTAACCTAAATGTTCAATTTGGGGGTATATTTTCAATACCCAATGCACTGTGTGAAATTAACTTTGGTTATTTATAAACTTGAACACTATCCATTGTGTTTGTGAGTGATAGTAGAGTATACGCCTGCATAAATTTTGACCCATGGTTGATACCTATCCTATCAACCAATCTTGTCAACCACTTGTGTACTATCTTAACCACTTTCCTACATGTCAACCACTTGTCCTTCCATGTCATGATTTTCACCCATGGTTTCCACTTGTCCTCTCAATCAATCCTTTTTCACCACTTTTTTGTTAATTCAACCACTTACCTACATGCCAACCACGTTTCCTACCAAGTCATGCCACCAGTTGACACTTGAGCATCTTGGTGTTTTTTTTCTTTGGTAGTGATGTGGGGAAAAATTTTTGAATGGGGAGATAAGGTAAGCTCCCCACTCTTTTCCCTCCACCCTAGTTAAATATGAATTGATGGGGAAGGGAAGGAGGATTCAATGAAGACATGGTAAAATGGGGTAGATGTTGGTAAGGAAGGAAAATATGTATCATATCCCACCCTCTACCCTCCATCCTAAGGGGAAAGTGAAGTGAGTTAAAGTGGGGAAAATATAAAGGAATGCAAGGTGGTGTAAGAACTTGAGGTGAATGTAGAGGGAAACGATGGAGTGCAAGATAGAGAGATTTCATATCACATTAAAGAAAAACATTAAGTCTCAAATATTTTGGAAAAATAATAGGTTCTTCGCATCCCTATATTTTATTTTATTTTGGAGGGGGGAGGGGGTGGGTTGAGGGTGTCACTATTGAAGTTTCAAAAATATACATGAGTGTATACAATGGGTATTTAATTTTTTCAATATCTATTTTAGTATTATGGTAAATAATGGAGCTAGGGGACTTGAAAATTATATGGGAGATCATTTTTTTAATTATTGATATAATTGTTTGTGACAAATGATAAACTTTCAACAAGGGATTATTAATAGTTATAAATCAATTTACAATTATGGAACAAGATAAATAATAGAAAGATGTGGTAAATTCTCAAAATAAAAATTACTTTTATAAGTCCATGAATACATGTGTTTTAAATATTTATTTATAAAGTGACCCCAATTCCCTACTGAAATACAAAATAAATGGGAAGAAATGTGTATTCTCTTTACATCTACCTAAACCCAAATTAAAGGGCATAACATGAGCTCTCCATAACCCATAAATTGGAAAAAAAAAAACATGAGTCCCCAAACTTAGGGATAAATGATAAAATATTCACACCCATTCATTTAGCCACCCCAAACTTTTATAAAAGGATTCAAAATACTTCACGTTGATTTTGAGAAGGGTGTGGTTAGGAGCTTACTCAACCCATCAACTTTACAAAGGACTTAGGTACAAGCCGGCATAAAATGAGCTCTCCATAACCCATAAATTGGAAAAAAAAAGACATGAGTCCCCAAACTTAGGGATAAAGGATAAAATCTTCATGCCCATTCATTTAGCCACCCCAAACTTTTATAAAAGGATTCAAAATACTTCACTTTGATTTTGAGAAGGGTGTGGTTAGGAGCTTACTCAAACCATCAACTTTACAAAGGAATTAGGTACAATCCTTCTTTCAAGGGTTTAGGTCTAATACTTTTTATAATTTGAGCTTAAAGTCCAATACTTTAAAAGTACTCGGGTTAAGACGTTTAAGGGGGTTTTATCCATTCATGATCTTGGCAAAAGGTCATGAATTCAAGGATCTCTTCAAAGGCACTTATGTGAAAAAAATATCCTAGCTAGGAGTGAATAAATCTAAGTTATCTTATCCTAGCTAGGAGTTAATAAAGTAACCAATGAGCAACTATAAATTCCACTAATCCCTTACTTATTCCAAGTAAGTGTTAAGAAGAAATAATGTTAGAAAACACATGCATGTAAATAACATAATCAGATTAATTTAAGTCATGAAATTATATGCATAAAAAAATCATCATCTATGGGAAAAGAATGCAAGAAAGAGTAAACAAAGTTGTCATAAAGATTTTGATTTGTATAAGAACATTTTATAAGAAAAAGGCTATTCTTACAACAACATATGTAAACAACATATAGTTTGTTGAAAATAGTTTACATCAAGCCACCATCCACAAGAGTTATCCTCTCACACAAAATGGCCCTAAGGGCTTCTCAATATTGATTCTCAAAGAATTTTTTGAATATACAATGCTTAAAGAGCCCCTTCAAAATGGGCCTCTTTCTCTACTTAAAGTAGTTTGAATAACTGTTAATAGTGTCTTCTTGGATTATGCAAGAAGTAGTTACAAGTCTCTTCAACTTCCTCTTCTAAAATTTTGTTGACAGATGTTAGAATAGGATGAAGATGATGATAGTTAACAAAAATAAAAAATAGGAGGTAGTTGTGGGAAAATTTGAATTCTCTGTTTTGTCTCATTTATTTGTATTTGTCCCTTACATAAGATGCCTAGGCTTCATGTCGGCCTTCGATTGATATAACTCTGTGGTACAAGATTTAGTCTAGGGTAGATGTGTGGGATGTCGAGTTGTGTGACAGGGTGTTCATGTATCATGTTATATTTTCCATGAAATACTATATCATTGTTTGAGTCTTGGCTAGTCGAATGAGTTGATCCTCCATTAAATCTATTGTCACTTTTTTGGTTTCCTAGGAACCTTCTTTTTTTTTATTCATGTTGCACTTGATTTATCAAATATATGCTCTTATATATTTTCTTGAGCTCTTCAATGGGAGGTAGATGCTCCTTATATGTCAAAATGTGTGTGGCTTTGTGTAGTTGTGTACAGATTTCTAGTGAGTTATTTGTTTCCTTTTGAGCCCTCTCCCCAACTTATTGGAATCGATGAAGGGAAAGATAGTCGATCCTTATTTCCCCTTTTGTAATGAAAGGAAAATCGATTGGAGCATCCAAGTTCTCAATGATCCATCATTTCATATCATTTAATCCTTCCCGGATGGTGACGAATTGGAAATTCTTAGCTTGCACAAAACTATGTTGATATATTGTTTTTGCTTCCAACTACTGGAAGACTTGAAAGTGGAAATACATGTCTTTAGCCGTCTCATTGAGATATACCCTAACTTTCTCTACACATGCCTTGAATTCATTGAGGCCTCCTTTTTCTTTCTTTGCATGCCTGTGTTGCTCCTCCAACTCTCTAATTCTAGCATCCTTTTCGTCATTTTGACAAAGAAAATTCTTGATATTTTGTTCCATTCTTATGGTGAAAGTAGTGTCATCAAATGTTATGGAGATCGGGTATTTTCTGACGTCTTTTGTGACCAGAGTCTCCATGAAAACTAATAATGGGTTGCCTCCAGTATCTGGGAGCTTTCTGGTTTGATGTTGCACAATCTTACCAGTGGCCTTGTCAAATTTTAACTTCTTCAAATTTTCCACCTTGTTGGGTTTATAGAGGGTATTAAGTCCCAACCTTAGTTCTCCCACTGAGAGGTGTCCACTGGTGTGAGGAAATTTTGTTGACGATTCAAGAATGTCATTTTCCATGGAAAATTTTTTAGTGTTCAATGCATCTTCATCATGTTTTCTTTTCTCCTCTTCAACTACATTTCTTGCAGCCTCAACTGTTGTTGTTGCTACTTTCTTAGCTATTGTCTTCTCATCTTTTTCTTCCATCACTGCTTTAGCTTTAGCTTCTTATTTTTGTCATTTATTTTCAGTAGCATTCTCCTTATTCTTTTTCACTTTCTCTTTCTTCCTTCATTTCTTGTCTGTGGATACCTCTTAGGATTCTTTCTATTTTGTCTTTGTCTCAATCATGGAATTTGTGGTGGCTTTTCTTTTCTTTTCTTCTTTAGTTGTTTCCTATGATTCAATGATTGAGTTTGTATTCATGGTATCCTCTATTGATGTTGTTGCTTCAACCTCTTCTTAATCTCTCTTCCTGGGCGTTTTCCTCATCTGATATCCTTCCAATAGGTTTTCCTTTTGACCTAAAAATAAATTCTTCATATTTTCAGGCACAGTAATGGATCTATTCTTCTTCCCACTTGGTTGATGTGTAATCCCATCTGTGTTTGTGCTTGCTGCAATGTTACTTGAACACTTCCTTTGGGTCATGTCTTCAGAATATCTCTTCTCCGAAGAGAAATGATAACAATGTGTCTAAATTAGCCTGAGCCTATTTAGCATCTCCAAAGGAGTAATATCTTACCCATAAAGGTAGAGGCGAAAATATGTCTTTCTTATCTCTGTAGAGTGAGGCCATGACTCCATGGGTCACAGTATGATACACGATCTCCTGCAACACTAACCTATCGGGGATGAACCTCGGGAGAAGATGAGGAGTTTTGATGGCTCCATATATCCTTATGTATGTCCCATACTCCAGGAGATACCAATCTCCTATTCATCACACTATTTCCTGGGCCTTGTCGGTCATGCATGGATTGTGTGAATCAAAGATGAACTAGTATAGGGGTGCCAAGAAGTATCCACAAATCTTGTGATACTCAGTCTTGTAATTTTGCTCCCAGAAAAATTTGTAGTATATGTATATGGGAGGGTCAGTCGACTACCAATCCCAATCCATCTTTGGATATTGATGGCATATGCATACCATGTCCAACAGGTAGGAAGACATGTGGAAACTAGTAAACTCACTGAGGGAAGTCTCCTTGGTTGTTCTGATGGATTCCTATAGAGATGTTGATAGGATATCATCCCAATTGAAGGATGACCCATTTTCAGGACAGTAGTATATGAGGGGCACTAGGGATAATGTGAACTTTGATGCATCGTATTCCCCATACAACCTACACATCATTGCTACAATGTATCAGTACGATGTCCTTAGTGAGATGGTGGGATATTATCCTAAGGACCTTATTTTGAATGTCTTGTTAGGATTCTACCATATTTTTCACAAATTTTTTTTCTTAAGTGGAAATTTCTTTATGAATTCCTCATTCATTGACATGTTTCCTTTCTCCGAGTGATAATATGAGGCTATGTCCACTGCTCGGAATGGTGTTATGGGTTTTCCCTTGGAATTGAGGATATATCTATTATCCATGTCTACATGTCGAACTATCCATGAGATTGCATCTGCACATAGAAAAATCGTTGCATGAGCTGCCACCCTGTGTAACCTAGATTTCTAGATGTTCCTAAATATCTTGAGTTCATCTTCATGCTCTGCTTCTAAAAGGAAACTTTGGTTTTTAAATATTTGGAAGACTTCACCACATTTAAGTGAAGGCCCCTTCTCTATAAATATTGTGGTGTCATCATAGATTGGCCCTAGGGTGTCTTCCTCCTCTTCTTGGTGGATTATACTTGCAAAATCCTCTTTCATGGGAGATTTGCTGGAATCCTTCTTGTCGAGATACATGCTTGAATCTGTATGAGACTTATTCATCGTTAATACACCAAATCACTAGTAAATATATGATATTAAAGAAATTATAAGGAACTAGTTTTTGCAATCATGTAATTTGTTGGGTTTTTTAGTAGCATAAAAAATTTAATGATAAACATATAAATACAAAAACATGTATCATTGTTTGAGGAGCTACGGATATTGATATTAGGAGGTAAGTCATCATCTGAAGAGGAAAGGATAATGGGTGACATGGTGAAGGTTTATTCAGTATTTGGTTAAGTGTTTGAGGATAAAGCATTTTTTGTGTATCGGTGTCAATGACACCAACACTACCAACAAAGGGGTGGGCTTCACTAGCATTGTTGTTGTCAACTATGTTATAAAAACAAGATCGTGGAGAAATAAAATAAAAATAGATGCATAGTAAAACAAATAAGATACACAATAAAATAGAGACATAGATGTACGTGGCTCACCTAGTGTGGGCTACGTTCACCAAAGAAATTTCTAGGTCCTTCGTTTATTATTATCCAACAAATGAAGGGATACAACCTATAGCATACTGGTTGTAACTTCCTCTTCTTTATCTCATAGTCTTAGATCTCTCAGAATACAATATTCACTCACATACACAGTTGCAATACAATTCCATCATAAAAGAGGGTTTCCTTCTAGGGAGAAAAACCCTAACATAACTTGTATTGTCATCTATGTGACCTTATATTAAATGGTCCATATTGACTATGAAATTACAATATTTTACAAGGCAATTTTTCCCAAATTTTCCCCTGAATCTCCCTCTAGGGGGATTCAAAATTTTTCGCCCCCCCAGTGGACCCCCCGGGCAAGAGATGTGTTAGAATATGAAATATTGTGTTCGTTTTACCATTGACAATACCCTTGTCACCCAACCATAGGCCAAAGCCACCCTCTGAGCACCTTGACCCTAACAGAGAAGAGAATCCTGGTAGCAATCCAATAGCCAAGAGAGGCTAATGCACCAAGCAAGAAGTAACCAAGTTAATCAGATAGTCCCACCCAAAATTTGGCACAGTACCTTCCCTGGGATTTGCACACAAGACTGCAACTACACTGCACAAAACTAGCTCTCTACAACTACTGAGAAGTGTGTCAAATGAGAGATCGATGCCCTATATTTATAGTGGTTTTGGCAGACTTACTCAGGCCGACTTATCCTTCTGGGTACTAATTAATTCATATTAATTATATTTCTGCAGTCAACATCTTGTCTAGGGTTTCCTTCATTTCTTTGCTTCCTTCTGGAACATTCTAATCTCGTCATAGGTCACAATAGAGGTTCATACCTCCCGAAGCTACCATAATATCAACACTCCCTCCTAGCTAGGGAGGTATGGTCTTGAGAAAAAACAGACCATTCAATTGGTAGTATCATGAGCACCATCATTATTATCCAATTGGATAATATCCTATGACAACTGGTACAATATCAATTGATAGAACACACCTGTGTTTATCCATGGTAGTACGCAACTACTCAAACCATGAAACATAGTCACAAACAGTGGAACAAATCCACCACAGTAGTATATATCTACTATCTGGAGACAAGTAGTCTCCATAACAATCATCTGATGCCAACCTGCACAGAAAAATATTGTTAAAATAGAATGAATCATCTGGGCCAATCTTTCACTCACGTCTGTGAGATATGAAAGAATATATACCCTTAGAGTAGAACAATGAGATATATGGACTATTCTTCTCAAGCAAGGAAGAATAATTGTCCTGTCTTCTGAACCTGGACCATTCCCCACCTTGGGCCATTCTTCGTACACTAATCAAAGTGCACCCTAGAGAGAATGTATAAACCCTAAGGAATGCCTGTCCCTAATTGTTGAACCTGGACCATTCCTCCTACACTAATCAAAGTGCACCCTGGAGAGAATGTATAAACCATAAGGAATGATTGTCCGGACCATTTCCTCTATTAACCACAAGAGGAAAAGATTGTCCTGTATCAACCTCCAAAACATACCATTCCTCATGTTAACCACAATGAGAAATCATTGTTCGGCGAGGTGGGCTAGTCTTCTTGAGTAACCCTCAAGAAGAGAGACTTCCCTAGACCACTCCCCATGTTAACCACAATGGGAATTCGGTTTCTATGATACATCAGCAATCTGGACCATTTCCCATGTTAACCACAATGGGAAATCACCGTCCTTCAGAAATCTCAAACCACTTTTCGAACAGGAAAGAATCTATCCGAGCTGGACTATTTTTCAATCACAAAATAAATGTTTTCAATAATATTTTCAGTACTCCCTCCCAACTTGGAGAGTCATTTCTTCCCTTTCAACTAAGGGAGTTATTTCCACGATCCCCATCTTCTCTCGGAAATATGCAAAATTTATTCTAGATAGAGGTTTTGTTAGGATATATGTTGTTTGCTCATCAGTGGGGATATACTCAAGCTTTACCTCTCCTTCCTGGACTTTATCTCAAATAAAGTTTTATTTGATCTCAATGTGTTTTGACCTTTCATGAAACATGGGATGTTCTGATAATCTTATACAACTTTGATTATCACAATATATTATGGTTGAGTCTGGAATCTGATCAAATAAATCGGAGATTAACTTCCTCAACCATATTTCTTTTATGCATGCTTCACATGCTGCCATATACTCTTCTTCTGTTGTGTTGAGTGTGACAAACTTTTGTTTCCTGCGGCCCCAAGATATCATAGCGAAGCCCAAGATGACACACATGCCTGAAGTGCTCTTTTTGTCTTCTGCACTTCCTGCCCAATCTGAGTCTGTGAATCCATGAAGTTGTATATTGTTGGATGCGGTATATCTCAGACCATAGTTTATTGTTCCACGAATATATATTAATACATGCTTTGCATCTATCCAATGCTCATGTCTCAGTTCCACCTGAAATTGGCTTAGTGTATTCATGGCAAACCAAATGTCTGGTCGAGTATTTACCAAATACATCAATGACCCAATTAGTTGTCGATATAGAGATGGATCTACTGGATTGGAATATGGATCCTTTACTTTTCTTGTATCTACATTCATAGGAGTGTCCATGGACTTATACTCCATCATTCCAAATTTATGAAGGAGATTTATTGCATACTTTCCTTGTCCAAGGAATACTTCACCATGCTTCTTCCATACTTCTAGTCCCAAGTAATAATGCATGAGACCTAGATATTTCATATCAAATTCAGAAGCTAATTCCTTCTTGCACTGGATGATGAGAGACTCTTCACCTGTTATGAATAGATCATCAACATATAGTAGTAGGATTACAGGTGCATTGTCCACAACTTTATAGTAAAGTTTTGGATCTACATGAATCTTGGAGAAACCAAGTCTCGTTAGATAGTTGTTCATTATGGAATACCAAGCCTTTGGATCTTTCTTGAGTCCATATAGAGATTTCTTTAATTTGCAAATGTGAGTGTCTCTGGAATGTACCTCAAACCCTTCATTTTGTTCAATATATACTTATTCTTCAATAGATCCATTGAGGAAAGATGTCTTTACATCCGTATGATGTAAGTTCCATCCCATGGAAGCGGCAATAGATATGATAGCTCTGATGGAAGTATATCTAGCCACCGGAGAAAACGTTCGATATAATCTTCTCCCTCCTTCTGAGAGAACCCTCTAGCTACGAATCTTACCTTGTATTTATCCACGCTTCTATCTACTGCATGTTTGATCTTGTACACCCATTTTGAAGTTACCACCAATTTTTCTTTAGGTCTTGGTACGATTTCCCATACCTCATTTTTCATAATGGATTGATGCTCTTTCGTCATAGCTTCTTTCCATTGTCCCTTTTGAAATGCTTCTTCAAATGTGGTAGGTTCTTTGTCTAGAAGATTCGTCATGTATGCAGCATAGCTTGAGAATCTTTTAGGTATTTTACTCTTTCTGAATGTTCCTTCTGGAACCTTGTTTCTTTCTACATCTTGTAATGTGGCTTCAAGCCAAGCTGGTCATTTCTTGGTTTTAGGTACGATATTTGAATCAATGTTTTCACATGGTTCCATAGGATGATCAGGTTGTTCCTTTCGTCATTTTCCTTTTCTGTTCTTTCTTCATTAGGTTCTTCAATCTCTTCTTCTACAATAGTTTCTTCTATTTATTTCTTGAAGGCCATCCTTTCATTGAATGTTACATCTATGCTGACTTCAATCTTATGTTGTTCTGGAATATATATTCTATAATCTTTGGATGAATCATTGTATCCCATGAATATCTCCTTCTTTCCTAAGGGTTCTAGTTTATTCCTTTTATCCTTGGGAATGTGAGAGTAAAAAGGACATCCAAATATTCTTAGGTTTTCAACATTAGGTTTCTTACCTAAGAAGGCTTCTTCTAGTGTCATTTCTTCAATATACGATGAGGGCTTCTGTTATGCACATATATTGTTGTCATTGCTACTTCTCCCCATAAGAACATGGATAGACCTTAATCATTTAGTAAGGATTTTATGGACTCTTCAATAAATCTGTTCTTTCTTTCTGCTACACCATTTTGTTGAGGATTATGAGGAACAGTTAGCTCCCTCCTAATCCCTGTCGATTTGCAGAATGCAACGAATTCCTTTGATGTGTATTCTCCTCAATTATCTATTCTTAGCATCTTGATCTTCTTATTCTTGAGGTTTTCTATATCTTCTTTGAACTCTTGAAACTTGTTGAATACTTCATATTTTGTCTTTAGTAGATATAGCCAAGTCTTTCTTGAATAGTCATCTATGAATATTATGTAGTAAGAAGATCCTCCTAGAGATTTTACTGGCATCAGACTGCAAACAACTGAGTGTATCATATCTAGAATCTCCTTAGATCTATTGTTGTTGCTTGGGAATGGTTTCTTGATATTCTTCCCAAAAGCACATCCTTTGCAGATTCCTTCATGTGTAGAATGCAACTCTAGAATTCCTTCAACCATCCTTTTGAGAAAGGGTAATTCTTGATAGTTAATGTGAGCGTACCTTCTGTGCCAAAGCTCATTGGGGTTGACTTCGTTGTGTACAAGAGATTCTTCATTTTGTTCTAACAGTCTATACAGATTTCCTTCACGACTTCCAATAACCCTAGAATTATCTATGCTGGAGTCTTTATGCCATGATAACACCTTTCCACCCATGAAAGAGATTATGTTTCCCTTGTCTTCTAGGAAAGATATTGATACAATATTCTTTTCTAAACCAGGTACATATAAAACATTTCTTAAGTGAACATAGTTACCTGTTTTCATTTTCACGGAGGCTTGTTCAAATCCTTCCACGGGGTAAGTGGTTTTGTCTCCAAGTTCTACCTTATACGAGGTCTTCTTCTCATTTAGATTTGAGAGTCTGGCTTGATCTCCCTTCATGTGCCTAGAAGCTCCACTATTGATTATCCACATGTCATCTTCAATCATTCCAGTAAGTGCTAAGTAGTGTAAAATACTGATCATTTCACTCATGTCTTTGGTTGACTCATAACTGGTCATGCCTTGATCCAAAACTTCAACTTCATCATTTCTGTCTTCTGAGAGAGCCAAAAGGTGTGTTGAGTTAGGGAACATATGAATATCTTCTCTTTGAGCGTGATGCTCCATCAAAAGGTGTCATATCTGAGATTAGGGTTTCTGCAACTGCTTTTGCTAGTAACCCTAGTGACAGTGTCTTTGGAAGTTTCTCCTGCTAGTAACCCTAGTGACAGTTCCTCAACGAGCTCAATATCCTAGCGACTATTATTCCTTCTAGAATTTAGACTGAATGAAGGAGGTTGTGGGCCCATAACCTATTAGAATATGAAATATTGTGTTCATTTTACCATTGACAATACCCTTGTCACCCAACCATAGGCCGAAGCCACCCTCCGAGCACCTTGACCTTGACAAAGAAGAGAATCCTGGTAGAAATCCAATAGCCAAGAGAGGCTAATGTACCAAGCAAGAAGTAACCAAGTTGATCATATAGTCCCACCCAAAAGCTGGCACAGTACCTTCCCCAGGACTTGCGCACAAGACTGCAATTGCATTGCGCAGAACTGGCTCTCTGCAACTGCTGAGAAGTGTGTCAAATGAGAGATTGGCACCCTATATTTATAGTGGTTCTGACAGACTTACTGGGGGCGACTTCTCCTTCTGGGTACTAATTAATTCATATTAATTATATTTCTGTAGCCAACATCTTGTCTAGGGTTTCCTTCGTTTATTTGCTTCCTTCCGGAACATTCTAATCTCGTTATAGGTCACAATAGAGATTCATACCTCTCGAAGCTACCATAATATCAACAAGACGTGGGGGAAAATACCCCCCCTGTCAATAAATGGGATCCAAACACAGATGAAACAAGACATTTGAATCATGAATATAATCAAGCTCCACAACCAACAAATTATGTCGACAAAGAAAAGTAATACCAGAGGTGATGGTGTTAATTTTACCAATGAATGGAAGAGAATATCGGTGATGATGTTGTCAGCTTTTTCGACACAGTAAAAGAGTATTGGTGAGGATGTTGAAAACTCCACTGACGAGGAAATGTAAATATCGATGATGATGTTGCAAACTCTGTCGATATGGAAAGGAAAATACCAGAAAAAATGTTGCAAACTTCGTCGATATAGAAAATTAAATATTGGAAATGATGTTGTAAAATCCATCGATATGGAAAGGTAAATATCGGTGACAATGTTGCAAACTTTTTTGATATGCCTTCGAACTCACAATTTGACTAAGTATTCAATCGAAAAGTGCGTTAGAGACCACAAAACGTGGGGTCTAGCAGACTCTTGATATGAGCTCAATCCCTGGATTTAGTTTTATCCCAGCTCCCATGAAAAGGAGACCCCATCCAATCCCTAGGACTAGTTAAATGTCAATGGGTTAGGGAACAACTCTATGGAAACAAAACTGGTTCCTGGGGCTTGGGTTAGGGCACCGTCAAGGAAGGACAAGGGGGAAGCTTTATTGATGGCTCAAGAATTTGAAAAGTGCAGGGAAGGTCGAAAAGGGTAGAGTATGGTGCAAGGAAGTAAAGGGGTTAGGGCATTCTCAAGTTATGAAGGTGTCACGTGCTAAGGGGCAGTAGAAAGGGTAGCCTGCCTCCTATAGAGTGAAAGTGATGTTTAAACTAAAATGGAAAAAATAAAAGGAATATGTGAAGAATGAGGGTTGAAATCCTACCTGGAACAATGGTTCCACTTGGATGGAAAAATCTTTGATGGTGGATAAGGATTCAACGATAGATGTGTTTTTTCCTCGTGGAGTAGCTTCTCAAGACACAATAGTTGGTTCCTCTCCTCAACGAAAAATAATAATAATAAGAGGTTTGTGAGGGGGGAGGTTTATTTTATAGCTTTATTCATCATAGAAATTAATGTACCGAAGGTGATCCATGGAAGTGTACCGATGTGCTAGCTTTGGGTGTTAGTAATGATGTTGCTAACTCCACTAGTGTACTGACGTCGATGGGTGAAAGAGTGTCGATATACACAATATTTTGTATTGGAAGAGTTCATGCAAACTCTTCCAGTGTACCGACAGAGTTAACATGAATCTGACTGGTACACCATGGTTTAGGTTTCATAAGAGGTGTTTGGAAGTTTGTCGTTGTATCGAGGAATTTTGTGGGAACTTCTTCGATATATTAAATATTGTACCTAAAATATGTTAAGTAACGCACCTTTTAGTGTATTGGTGAGTTCTTCATGAACTCGTCGATATTTCCTGTATCGATTAGTTGATCATGAAATCGTCGATATACCAGAAACCCAAAAAATGCACGTTAGAACATCTCAAAGAAGAGTCAGTAGACCTTAATGGAGATTGTGAAGTTGAGCTAGCTTAGATACTTAAGACAAAAAGGGGGATCCTTATTTCTTGGATGGAATTGACTCTATGATCAAGAACACAAGAAAAAAAATGGAAGGTGTTGGTTCCTCGAACAACATAACCCTAGAAAAATCTCTAAAGATCACCAGAAAATAACTTATACAAGGTAGGGTTTGAGGTAGAAAAAGTAAAATGATCACAACTTCTACTATACTTCTTAGATTGGATATTATAACCCAAATTTTGAAATTCCACACCTTCTCTAGATAAACTAGCATTGGTTTGACTGAAATATGTGCATTCTATCAAAAGTTATCCAATCTACAAAATTTTGTGGCCTTCCTGAAAAAAAAAAAACCCTAAAAAAATGTCGATTTTAAATCAATGATGTCTCCACTTTTTGGATTCCATTTTGAACAAATTGTTTTTGAAATTGGGTATTTTTTCGAGAGGAATTCAGTTATTGGGTTGTATTTTCCAAATTATTCACAAAAAGTTTCATAAATCCACCTAAATTCCATCATCCTCTGTTTTCTTTCAAAAATCAACAAAGAGAAAAAAAAATCCAACTCTGTTCCCAAAAATTGTTCCACTTCATTCCCAAGAAAGAGCTTGTATACCACTTGTAGTGTAGTTAATCCCAAAGCTTCATATAATTCACATAAAATATAGTGAAAAATCCAATAACACAAGAGAAAGAGAGATAAACCCTAAGAAAGATCTCTTTGATAAGCAAAAATAGAGAGTTATGTTCACTTGCCTCTTCGAGGGGGAAATCTCGAAGATAAATTCTCCAGATACAATAAAACTATTGATAAAACAATACATAACTTTATACTCAATATACATATATCCCTAGAGGATATTAACTACCTATGGGCCCCTTATAGTGAGGATCGATCAACTAATTTGGTCCTTATTACTAAAAAGGACCTTTTATTACAATGAGTGACTATTAATTAACTATTGCATGATCCTTATTCAAGGAAGGTGGCCTCATACATTAATAAAGTATGTAAGTAAGGGGGTTAGGGTAGGACATTAACATGTTCAAGTATTTCCTTGGTTGATTTCCACATTGGTTTGATTTCCTAATCAAACCCCATTTGCACCTATTCAAGTGTTTCCTTGGTCAATTTCCACATTTGGGTTGATGCCCCCATAAAGAACCCTACTCACTTACTAAGTGTTCACCTAACTTGATTTTATAGTTTAAACAAAAGGATTTTTACTTCAAAGGAAAAGTGAAGGTATGTACTACTAGGGGATAGGTGGCACGATGAGTAGAGGACACATGGACAACATCACCACTTGACACATGGATTTCAAGAGAGACAAGTGGTGCTATGGGAGGGATCCACATGGATAGGAATATTCACATTATTTAGGAACCTTTTTCATATTTTATGAGGTGCTTGTAGAGTTCGATTTTCAAATTAGACTCAATGCTCCCATCAGAATCCTTGCTCACTTTCCAAGTTTTCATTTCTATTTATTTATAGATCAGGACTAATGAATCTATCTGGATCCTTTCTCACTTCCTATGTGTTCAACCAACTCAATTTCAAAGTTTAAACAAAAGGATTTTTACTTCAAAGGTAGAGCGAAGGTTCATACTACTAGGGGATAGGTGACACAATGAGGAGAAGACACATGGACATGAATCTCTATGTGGATAATGTCACTACTTACCACATGGAGTTAGATTAGAAATTTGTGACTATGGGAGGGTAACAGTTGGACAAGAATCTCGGTGTAAACTAAGTTTTTGGCTATTTTTTAGGTGTTTGTATAGACCAATGTTTGTATTGGTCCCAATGCCCCCATCAGTACCCTTGCTCACATTTTAAGTGTTGAATATAGTTGATATCTATAGTAGGCCCATTGACTCCATCAAGACCCTTTCTCATTTCCTAAGTGTTCACTTGAGCTAATTTCATAGTTTGAATAAAGGCTTTAAACTTTAGAGGCAAAGAGAAAGTCTATACTATGATGGGATAGGTGGCACAATGAGAAGTAGACATGTGGAAAAGAATATCCATGTGAACAATGTCACCACCTACCATGTGGATTTAGAGAAAGGCAAGTGGCCATATAGGAAGGTGACATGTGGACAAGAATCTCCATGTGAACAATGTCATTTCCTATGATGGGATAGGTGGAATGATGAGAAGGAGACATGTGTATGAGAATATCCTCATGAAAATTGTCACACCTATCATGTGAAGTTCAAGAAAGAAATACACCATTTGAACCTTTTGTTGTGACTGATTCCCAAATTGGGATCAATGCCTCGATAGGACCCCTTTGTACAGTGTTTGAACTATTTCTCTTGCCTTATTTTTAGAGCTTAAATACATTCAAAGACATTCAATTCCAAAAGAAAGAGAATTTTTGTATTCTAGATTGACAAGTGGTCTTATGAGAAGAAGACACATGTACAAGGACTTCCACATATGAAACATAACCATTCGCTAGGGATAGTTCATACGAGTGCTACTAATTTCACATGATTGGAATGTCCATCTTGTGCACTATGTCCTAGCATTTGGCACCTCTACAGGGGATTGGAGACAACCTGGGGGAGATCATGACTGAGGAACCCAATAAGTAGGAAAGGGAATTGAACATTTAGTCAAATATACCCAAATAATGGATTTTGTTTCTGCTTTTCTTTTGTATAAGTAAGAGGAATTCAATTCCATAAGGGATTTTTTCTTCAACATTGTTACAATGTAAATTCTAATTGGA
>JZKD02S2324712.1:64567-81890 GCA_000966675.3 Picea glauca | reverse complement strand
ATCATCATCATCATCATCATCATCATCATCATCATCATCATCATCATCATCATCATCATCATCATCATCATCATCATCATCATCATCATCATCATTATCATCATCATCATCATCAAATTATAAATTAACTTTTTTAATTCAATATGTTGTAAGTTAATTTGATTATGTTGAATTATATTTGCAAACTTAATTTAAATTTTTCATTTTCATAAGTTTGATTAATTAATGTGTTACATAAATGTAATTAAAATATGGATGATTGTAGCTAAAAAACTTATATTGTTAGGGGTTTCACCTTGTTGACCAATATTTTGTAAGTATTAAAAAAAAATACACAGTAAAATAAGTTTATACCTTATTAACCAATATCTTATAAGTATTAAAAGGAAATAAAAAATAAAAAAAATTTAAATATCTAGTAAAAACAAATATTTCTTTTATTAAAAAAAGTTATACAAAAATATTCTTCAATATCACAATATCACATGAACTCACACATAAGTTCACTTTATAAAAAAAACCCTTACAATTAGCCTTCTCTTTTTACTTTATATGAAAAAAAGCCTTCTCTTTTTACTTTATATGGAAAAAAAAAATTGATAAAAATATTAATTAATGTATGAAAAATGCAATTAAAATATCGATGAATGTAGGAGAATGAATATAGTTTAGTTTATTTCTACATAGCCAAGTGTTTCTTCAATATGGAAAGAAACGTACATTGAAAAGTCCTTTGTTTCAATGTCAAAAATTGTGTATCCATTTTCCTTAACTTGAACTATTTTCAAAAACTAGTTGAAAACTTCTCTTTGTTCTCTCGTTGAAGGTAGATCTACGGATGTAAAAAAAAAACGTTATTGGTTGAAAATGTTAAGTTTATTTTTTTTTATCAATTTATTTATTAAAAAAATTAAAAAGAATATAATCATAAATCTATAGTATTGCATCTATGTGATTGTGTTAAATGCCATGACAAAAAGCCAAGGTTATTGTCACTATAGAGAAATGGAAATGGAAATGGAAGAGTACATATTATTTCATACACTTAAATTGTGTTGAGTGTTTTATTAAATTAATGTAATAGTACATATAAATAAATGAATGTTGTTTTAAGAGAGACACACTATCTTGGTCGTATTAACAAGGAGTTGAGAGAATATCTTAACAACACATTAAATTAGGAGCTAACTAGTTGGTGAGAATGTATCGAATCCAACTAGATCTAACAATCTCCTAAAGATTTGGAAACATACTCCATGTGTAGAAACGAATTCTACCCAATAATGACCAACAATTATAACAACCATAGATATGATCACACATAAGACAAGTAGGAGTTAATAATTCCAACATTGCCCCTTAATGAGTACTTGTCTTAATCTTTGTCGAGTCAGTTCTTCATCATTATCAAGTCCTCTACATCAAATGCTCTATCTTGAATCAAAGAACCTCGTGATCAAGAAAGTCTATAGTTGGTCCATCCTGGCACTTTCACCTTGTACATTGATCATGCAGAGATCACCAAACTGTCAAATTCCATATAAAGGAACACTCGTCCTCCAGAATGCATGGGTACCTAACCGCTACAACCAATGTTCTAATATGATTTCCTTCGTGTACATGGTTCATTCAACTTCTTGATGGACTCCCCCTGAATGTAAAACTTCTAGTTTCTAAGCACCTCCCAAAGTCTACAACCAACAGGTCAACTCATAGAGTATCCATCCAACACAAGGCTCACTCCTCCCAGTGTTTAGCATCTCTATAACAAAGTCTGCAACCAACATGGTCCACTCATAGAGTATCCAACCAACACATGGTCCTACTCCTCCACGTGTTAAAGAAATCCATAATAGAGGTTATTGCACTATACCAACAAGTTATCCAAATCACCAAAAACACATGCCAAAGGCATATGCATTCCTATCTAGTTCTTACAACACTATTCTCTTTGCATGTTACATAGATGCGGGTACATACAATTAACATACTCCATCTCTTAGAGACAACATGTACAAGATTAAAAAATTTCAAGGACCAATACATCGGATCAAAACATGACATCATAGACTTTCTACAAATACAAAGTGTGATTCACATGACCATATGGTCAAGTATGCTTTTATTGCACACAATTCACAAACTTTTACCTTATTTTTCCACCATCGTTTGATCTTCAAGATTGTCACAATACTACCACAAGAACTATCACCAACTTCCCTTGAACCAATCTCCAAAAAGATCCCTCTATTGTATTCAAGACAACATATCTATCCTTCATGCTACAATCTCACCATTCCACTTCAGAATTCAATCTACAATCAACCCTTTGGCTTCTCGAGTGAGAACAATGCAACTTCATTGTATTTTTAACTACCATGATAACCAACCAATGGTTAATCACCCTAGAAAATTGATTCCATTTCATCAGCAAAAAGTGTCCATACTCCTCCATTCACTTTGTAGAACTATTATCCCGAACAACATAATAGCTGGAAACCAACCATACCACTATTACCACATAGATTCACTAGAAACTTATTGTACTCTATCAATGTAATATCCCCTTCCAATTTATTATGATAGAGGATGAATTAATAGCCTATATGGCTCTCGTAGGCTATAGTCAACAAGGACACGGGATTCAAGGAGGTTTATTTGGTGTCACTAGAATGACAAATTCTAAAGTGACATTAAATAAAAATAAATAATTATATGAAATTGGAGGGAAAATAAAGTGAGGGTTTGATTTGGTCAAAAAAGGGGAAAGATCTAGGAGGAAGTATAAATAGAGGGGTAACCCTTCTCTTTGGCATTATCATTTGATCTCATTATTTTGGAGTGCTCTTGGAGCCATTGTTTCGTTAGGGTTTATCAAAACCCTTCCACCATTGCAGTTTGGTTTCAGTGGTGCAATATCCACCCTAGATAAACAAGAAGGAGGATCCATACAAGGTCTTCATTGGAGTCTCAGATTGGTTTCTTTCAGCTTGGGAGAATATCGACGTGCATAGGGAGTTGACAAATCTTTCCATAATATATCAATCATCAAATTTGCAGTGACCAGGAGGGTTTTAGAAAAAAATTGGTAGGGGTAATCCCCGTCGGTTGTATACAGGGTGTCCCAGAAGGCCCCGCATGTTGTGCAACCTCGTCTAGTGAGGATCTCTGCGAATTTTGGTTACAGGTTTGTTGAGGTATGAAAAATCGGATCATGATGGTAAGTATTTCTTGGAGTAGATTGATACCACACCAGCGAAGGCTAGACAGTCCAAGGAAGACATAATTGGAGGAGATTTGGGGCATAATTACCAGGTTTATTATTGTTCTTGTTAGTAGATATTGCATCTACTTTGCAGCCAGTAGATATGTGTGGTTAGGAGAGTTTGCAACTATTGTTACAACCAATATGGATCTTTGTATTTGTTGTGATTTGGATTTCCACACCATAATAAGATTCCATGGTTATCTTCTCTAATCTCTATGAAATGGTTGCATGTATCATGTTTTACAATATTCATAACCTTGAGATATAAACAAATTGTTCCAACAACGTTAGTACAAAGTGTTTGACAAAACCACATAAAGATAAACAATATTTTGGGATAACAAATATACTATTTATATCCATCCTATTTGGGTACATTACAATGGTATCAAAGATGGTGATTCTTCCAACCTGTGATTGTATTGATGCCTAGGAAGAAAGGGCATGGAGGACATTTTCAAAGTTCACAAAAAAGAGAAGTAGAATCAAACCAAATAGAGTTAGAACTAGAAGGAAACATGGATGATAACCCGACAATCACAAGAGACCCTATGCTCAAACTACTAAATCAGTTGAACAAGGGCCAAGAGGAGGCCAACCATAACCAGGAAGCAACTGCTCAAAGACAAGATGGTATGATTAGGACCTAGTAGTAGACCCTTGCGGTACTCTTACAAGTAGTAGGACAACAAGGGAAAATGGGACCAAATGGCAGTCATGGAAGAGCTCATGCAAAGGGTAGAAATACCCATATTCTGGCACAAAGTTCCCTACAGAGAGGGAGTAGGAGGACACCCAGACCATTGTTACCCCTATTCCTTGTGGAACAACCTACAGAAGTGCAGTTCTAGCCATAACCGGTTGACGAGGTATCTAACTACCACAGAGAGTACCACTCACTATCAAAGGAGATCCAAGTATAAATGTATTACAATGATTGTTGCAACCTCATGATGAGGAATAGACCCAAGGGAGTGGCATACGAGCAGAAGTATGATCTTATGCACAATATAGGGAAGATGATAGTCCCATCCTTTGACGGATCTTCCAAGAGCATAGCCATAGCATGGGTGCACAAGTTGGATACCTATTTCCACCTTAACCCGATGACATAGGCAGAGGCAATCAAGTTTTCCACCCTACACTTGGATGGGGAAGCTCATGAATAGTGGTACCATGGCTTAGTAACACTGGGGCATTCCAACATCACATCATATGAGGATTTCACTTAGAGACTGGTGGACATATTTGATAGGACGGATATTGAGATCCACTTCAGGGAGTTGGCGCAATTAAAGAAGGCAGGTACACCATAGGCATACATCACAGAATTCCAAAGGATGGCAATAATGGTGATCAATATTTCTGAGCAGAGGTTGGTGATTTTATTCACAGAGGGTCTATTTGAACCCTTGAGAGGTTGGGTGAAGTCCTTTACGCCACCCACATTGCAGGACATCATTATGAAGACTTGAGATATGGAAGACACGACAACCAAGAAGGCACTAGTAAAACCCTTTATTCCATAGAAGGTTCAGGCAATGAATTTTTCCCAAAAGACATGCACAGGGAAGGATAGGTTGCATGAGGAAACTTAGAGATAACTAAGGAGGAATAATATTTTCTATAGTTGCAAGGATTCATGGGAACTGAGCCATCAATGTATGGGAAAAGGTAAATTTCATTATATTGAGGCAGTTTCCAATGAAGAGGATGGTGATGATGATGAGGGAAGTGGACAGGATAGTGGTGAGCCATCACATGCTATAGATAAAGCGTCATTTCTAGGATAGAACCAAGGGAGTGACCATTGCCACACTTTCAGGAGTCTCAAAATATTACACCTTTAGGGTTAGAGGCATTTTACAGGGAAAGAGGGTTACAATATTGATTGATGGTGGGGCCACCCACAACTTCATTGATGTTGCACTTGTCACCAAGAGACAATCCTTACAGAGGAATTAGAGGGATTCAATGCAGTAGTATCATATGGGTACAACATGGCATTTACTCATAGGATCAGGGGATTGGAAGTAACATTGAGAAATTATACGTTGACTGATGACTTTTATGTCATAGATTTAGCAGATACTCATGTGGTTGTAGGAGTTCATTTCTTGTACTCATTGGGAGATATCTGCATGAATTATTAGGACATGAGAATGGATTTCTAGGACAAGTGTGGGCAACGAGTCATCCTAAGTGGTATGTTGATAGGTTCCCCCACGATCATATCTAACCAATGCATGGAGGCCCTTTTTAGACATGGGGATGTGGCTTGCGCAGCAGAGTGCTTGATCACCATGGAGAAGCCATAACAGGATCAACAACATTACCATGCAGATATGCAGGCATTTCTTGGAAAGCATGAAAGAGAGTTTGAACCATTGCTAGCAGGGAGACCACCTAACAGAGGATTCAAGCATGTCATTGAGATAGAAGAGGGGTCGAAGCCTATGATCACCACACCCTATGAGAATCCATAGAGTTTCAAGGATGAAATAGAGAAGACCATAGAGTTGTTGGATATGGGACATATCAGGCCTAGTTCTAATCCCTTCGCTTCTTCAGTTGTACTGGTGAAGAAGAAAGATGGAACTATGAGGATGTGCATGGACTACATGGCACTAAACAATAAGACCATAAAAAACTCATATCCAATACCCAGGATTGATGAGATGATAGACAAGTTGCATGGCGTAGTGTACTTCTCAAAGGTTGATATGCGATCAGGATACCACCATATTCGTATCAGAGAGGAGGATATCCATAAGACAAAATTCATGTGTCACTATGGGAACTATGAGTTCCTAGTCATGCCCTTCGGGTTGACTAACGCACCAACTACCTTTTAGTCATGCATGAACCATATCTTCAACAAACAATTGAGGGAATTATTATTGGTGTTATTTGATGATCTTCTGATCTACAATAGGATGTGGGAGGAACATATGAAGCATGTGGATGAGATTCTCACCATTATGGAAGAGAAGTCACTTTTTTCCAAGGAGACAAAGTGTGAGTTTGGGTTGACGAAGATCCTTTATCTGGGGCACGTGATTGGTGTTGAGGTAGTAAAGGTGCATCAGGAGAAGATCCAAACAATATTGGATTGGCCCACCCCCAGATCACTCACAAATTTGTGAGGATTCTTCAAGATATGTAGCTATTATATGTGCTTTGTGAAATTATTTTCACAATTGGTTGCACCATTGACATACCTCACCAAGAAGGGGGTGTTTTGATGGTCTGAGGATGCACAGGTAGATGTCATTTGATAGAATGAAGAGGGTGATGAGCACTTGCCTAGTAGTATCACTCCCATATTTCACGTAGCCTTTTTTCCTAGAGTGTGACGTATTTGATGAGGGGTTAAGAGAAACATTGATGCAAAACCGATACTCGATAGATTTTGAGAGTAGAACTCTAAGAGGGCTAGAGAATCTCTATCCAATCTATGATAAGGAGATGTTGGCCATCATGCATGCATTGGCCAAGTTCAGAAAATACCTGGTAGGAGGACGCTTTTTGGTTAGGACTGACCACAACAACTTGAAATATTTCTTGGAGCAGTGGGATCTGAATTGGAGGCAACATAAATGAGTGAGTAAGGTGCAGGCATATGATTTTGACATTAAGTATGTAAATGGGAAGAGGAACATAGTTTTTGACACCTTATCGAGGATACCTGCAGCCTTGTCCATGACAGAGATGTTAGTAGACTAAAAGTCCATTCTTTTGGTGGAATACTCCAAGAATACCTTCACATGTGAGCTAATGGAGGGAAGCATTTAGGATGACAGGTATAAGGTAGTGGATGACATCATCTACTACAAAGAAGGGATCTATCTTGTCCCTAAGTCCAAACTCAAGGATAATATTTTGAGGATAGTACATGATGCACCACTAACAGGGCATCAAGGGTATTTGAAGACCTACAAGTAGGTGAGGGAGAGATTTTCCTGGAACGGTCTCAAAGAGGATGTACTTTGCCATGTGAGGGAGTGCATGACTTGTCAGTAGAACAAGTTAAAATTTACACATATGCGGGACGACTTCAACCATTTTCGATTTTGGAGCAGGAGTGGAATAACATTTCCATGGACTTCATTATATGGTTGCCAAAGGCATAGGGAAGGGGTTGTATCTACATGGTCATGGAAAGATTGACTAAATATGCACACTTATTTTCCATCCCTTCATAATGCATCGCATCTTAGGTAGCAGATCTATTCTTTAGGGAGGTGTTCATACTACATGGTCTTCTAAGGAAAATAGTTAGTGATCGAGATAACAGGTTTCTCAGCGCGTTTTGGCAAGAGTTGTTCAGGTTATATGGGATAGAATTGACACCTAGTACTAGCTACCACCCCCATACATATGGGTAGACTGAGATAGTAAACAAATTGATACAGGGGTAACTGAGGAACTATGTGTTAGGGCAACAACAGGCATGGATGAAGTGGTTTCATCTCAGGAAGAATTGTTACAATACCACTCATCACATGTCAATCAGAATGATCCCATTCAGGGCATTGTATGGCTATGATGCCCATCCTTTGTGGATATAGCGTTTGGGGAGAGAAGAGCTTCCATGGCCAAATATTGGTTGTAGGAAAGCCGAGACATCTTGAGAGTCTTGAAGGAGAATTTGCAGGCTTCTCAGAATTAACAGAAGATGTATGATGATAGGAACAAGGTGGAACGTAGATTTGAGGTTAGGGACCTAGTATTTCTCAAGTTACAACCTCACAGACAGTCATCGTTGCAGAAGAGTGGTGCAGAGAAGTTGAAGCCTCACTTTTATGGACCCTACAGATTGATCAAGAGAGTTGGGGAGGTAGCATATGAGTTGGAGCTACCAGAGGGTAGAAAGATCCACAATACTTTCCATGTATCCTGCCTCAAGAAGGCATTGGGACAACAGGTCACCGGTTCAACAGATATTCCTCCAGTAGATGAGGAAGGGTAGTTTGTTTTATCTCGTGAGAGGATTTTTTATGTCAGGGAGCAGAGGTTGAGAAGTAGAGTCATTCGAGAGTACCTGGTCATATGGAGAGGATTTCCTGCAAAAGATGCTACTTGGGAAGAAGAACAGATCTTACAACACCCTAATCTAGAGTTGCTTGAGGATAAACAATCTTGGGAAGGGAGGATTGTAATGTCCCCTTCCAATTGATTATGATGGAGGATGAATTAATAACCTATATGACTCACATAGGCCATAGTCAGCAAGGACTAGGGAGTCAAGGAGGTTAATTTGGTGTCACTAGAATGACAAATCCTAAAGTGACATTAAATAAAAATAAAAAATTATATGAAATTAGAGGGAAAATAAAGTGAGGGTTTGATTTGGTCAAAAAGGGGAAAGATATAGAAGTCGCAAAGGAAGGATAAATAGAGGGGTAACCCTTCTCTTTGAAATTATGATTTGATCTCTAATTTTGGAGTTTTATTGGAGCCATTGTTTTGTTAGGGTTTAGCAAAACTCTTCCACCATTGTAGTTTTGTTTCGGTGGTGCAATATCCACCCTAGCTAAACAAGGAGGAGGATCCATACATGATCTTCATTGGAGTCTCAGATTGGTTTCTTTCAGTTTGGGAGAATATTGGCATACGCAAGGATTTGATGAATCTTTTTGAAGAAGATTAGTCATCGAGTTTGGAGTTACCAGGAGGGTTTAGGGAAAAAATTGACAAGGGTCAACCTCGCAGGTTGAATACATGGTGTCCTGCAAGGCTACACATGTTGTGCAACCTCGTCCCATGAGGCCCCGCCTGTTGCACATCCTCATCCAACGAATATCTTTGGGAATTGGGGTTACAAGTTTGTTGAGGTACGGACAATCAAATTGTGGCAGTAGGTATTTCCTGGAGCAGATTGATATCGCACCAGCGAAGGCTAGACAGTCCAGGGAAGACATATTTGGAGGATATTTCGGGCATTGTTACCAAGTTTATTGTTGTTCTTGTTAATAGATATTGCAGTTTCTTTGCAACCAATAGATCTTTGTGTTTAGGAGGGTTTGCAGTTGTTGTTACAACCAATAAGGATCTTTGTATTTGTTGTGATTTAGAGTTACACACCATAATAAAATGTCATGGTTATCTTCTCTATTCTCTGTATAACGGTTGCATGTATCATGTTTAACAATATTCATAACCTTGAGAGATAAACAAATTGTTCCAGTAGCTTTAATACAAAGTTTTCGACAAAACCACATAAAGAGAAACAATATTTTGGGATAACAAACACAATATTTCTATCCATCCTAGTTGGGGACATTACAATCAACCTGACTATAAAGACTAAACAATTGGCCATCCTATGGACATATTTCCATCTACTGAGACACCTATGTACCTAACCACATTGCTTGCTACATTGCTCGCTAGTTCTCTAGGAAAATAGTCTTGATACAAGATGTATCCAAGTCAATCTTACATTCTTTATGCCCCTACCAATGAGGACTTATAGCACAACATTCTTCAAATAGTCTTTCATCAAGGAACAATTGGAAGAGACAAGCCACATAGTGATCTTTCACATCTCTATTCTGTCTTTATCTTAGATCTCCATGTTGCACCAATTATTTGTTAGAGTAGTTAATTCTAACAAAATAAATAATAAAGTCGCTAATCTCAACATGTTTATTAACTAAATACAATTATTATAAATTACAAAGATAGAGTTTGAGCACTATGAGGACGGTTAAGACAAAATCTCCCCATTAGTATGCCTTCCAAAGCATTTTCACCAAGTATTTTTTAGCTTCATGGATTCTCGAGCTCATGCAACCTTTTCTCCATGGCTATTCTCTCTTAACCCATCAAATCCGCTAAGATATGGATAAAAATGATCCAACTCATTGCTGCAATTTGAACCAGTAGGTTGTGCTCCTTTACTGTGAGATCCTTGAGTCAAGTAGATATATCCTCAAAATAGACAAAAGCAATAATAATCGTAAGAAAAAATAATATATTTGTTAAAGGGCGGTTGAGAACCACTTCAATTCCTATCTTCACCAAGTATAGCTTCATAAATGGCTGTTGCATGCATATCGCGACCCATAAGAGCTACAAACACAGTTCTTGAGTATTCAAAATAAAGGCAATCCGATTTGGCAAAAGTATGAGGCCACCATTGCTCCACCTCCATATTAGCATCGAAGGATCTCCTTCAACCTTTCAGCATCTATGAATCCAAACATACACGGATCATCTGGAGATGTAAATTCGCCTAAGGTTGGCCATGGAAAGATTGCTTCCTGTAACATTCACCAAGCAATCTTCCAGCCGATTGGTCACATGGGAGAATTCCCAGGTGGCCAATTAACCAAGTTGGGGTGACTCCGTCATCATGATCCTGAATGTCTGCTCTTGGGATCCCGCTCTCTCAACGGTGCTTAAGAACTCCGATGCCTCTTCCTGTCATTTCTTAGAGATCCTGCAGCCAAACCAGCACCTCCTCCTGCAACTGCAAGGTGTCCATCGATACTAGTCTTAGCACCTCCCATACCACTAGGATCTTCCCGTCTGAGAATTCCCCCAGGGTTCGACACATACATAGCCAGATCATTGCATGTGTCACACTTAGTAGCAATCTAACTCTCAAAGATTTTGGGTGGTCAATTATTGCTTTGGGCACTTTAATGAGCACCTTTAGTTCTTGGTACATTCTTCCATGCAACTTCTCCCATTAAACAGCTCTTCTCCTCAGACTACAAGCATCAAATCGGTTCCCTTCTGGAACAAATCGAGGACACAAAATTCATGCCATAGAAACTGTAGCAACACTCATAACAAAAAATTTACTCTCCTACACTAGTTTACTCCTCCTGGGAGTGTTACCCATAGGATTACATTTTCTTGGGCCTGCTTTGATACAATGTAGAGAAATGAGAGAGTAGACATTATTCCATACACTAAAATTGTGGTGAGAACTTTATTAAATCAATGTAATAGTAGGCATATAAATACATGAATGTTTTGTCAAGATAGACATGTTATCTTGGTAAGACTAACAACCAATAGAGAGAATATCTCAACCACACAGCAAACTAGGAGCTAACTAGTTGGAGAGAATCTCTAGAATCCAACTAGATCTAACAACCTCCTCAAGACTTGGAAATAGACTCCTTATGTAGAAACAAATTCTACCCAATAATGACCAATAACTATCACAACCGCAATTATGATCATACATAAGACAAGTAGGAGTTAATAATTGCAACAATTAGGTCATTGAGAAAAGGCATGTTTGTTGTGTTGATGATCCCAATTCCCTAATGAAAGTTTAGAACAATTATGTATGTTCTACTATGGTGAGAAGCACTAGAATATTGAGAAGAACCTTCATTTGTGTACATTGTAGTCATCCCTCACCACTACTATAGATGCTCCATTGACCATCCACATATGACAACAAAAACAACTCTACAACTCTTCAACACCCTCATTAAAATCATGCAACAATCACAACTCTTCAATGCCCTCTTTAAAATCATGCAACAATCACAAAATTGCAGCAAGCCAAGCCATCACTATTGATCAAGAAAGCTCCTCTTAAAAGATCTTAGAAGATACTTTACAACTTTTCTATTTCTACTATAAAATGGACAAATAACTATGTTTTTCTTTGCAAGGGTGGCTTATAAGTTTCTCATCTATATAATAGGGATTCAATGCAATGTTTGACGTTGTCCTTAGCTCATAATGTCAATCTCTAGGAGCGGTAATGTTACTCAATGTATTGCATCTTGCCACCTTGTCATTAGTGTCAATGGTGGTGTTATCGAATCTCAACGCTAGACTAATTTGAGTCCTTCGGAGGAGAAAAGAATAACAGGAAGAACCCTAAGCATGGGCATCATGGTTGCATTCCATTTATTTCCAGAATTATCCACTATGGCATGTGTTTCTCATTAAGAGAATGACTCAAGCAACCCATTCATTTCATAGAGATGAGATGCAACAATTGACTATTAATTGGTACAACCCACACCAAATTCAGACCATATACTCATGTTCACTCAAATCCATCCTGTTAAGAATTAGTAAATATGAAAATTTCCAAGTCCTTTATGATTACGCTCAAGTGAACTATCATCTTTCTCATGCACACTCAAGGGACCCAATTCCTGAGAACTCCTCGACCAAGGGCCCTATATTTCTTCCCTTCAAAGAATTTTATTTCATCCTTTGTTATCCCTAGAATGTGAATTAGGTGAGAAAATTAACCACTCAAAATCAAGAAGGAAAATAAATAATGAGTACTTATTGAGCCTTGCAACATCATCTCAGTTGATAACATAAAAAATCATCCATTTTTGGAAATCCATGATCATCACGGCTCGGATGTTAGGATCCTCCCCCCCCCCTATAAGATGAAATTAAATCCATTTATCATTCACAATTTTAGTTTTTGAAAATTCAATAGTTAACATTTCCCTACTTGGATCCTAACTTGCCATAGTTTTCTTTATGAGTGTTCTCAAACATGTTCTTCTCTTTCTTGTATTCTATTATGGTGATCTATCCTAAATCAAATCCAACCACAATGGAATCCTTTAGCTATATGGTTAGCATGAATTGCACCGGAGAATTGATGGCCCCAAACACTTCAAAAAAATGAATGGTATGAAGTTTTCCATTATCATCTAGTTGTAACAATTCCAATACTTAGCCTTTGTCTACCACAATTTCCTACTTTTTCTAATTTTTTTCACAATTCATGCCTATGGCTTGTTGTATATAACTATAGAGAAACATTGTTTGGTTCCATCTTTCAACTGCTTAAAGGGTGTACTCTTCAGATTTATTTTGGTTATTATGATTCAAAACCACTCCCTAGATGACTATTGAGATATGTTAAATACTAGACTGATAGGAAAGGAAGGGGTTCCATTCCTATTGCATTAAATATTGTTCCATATGGAAGTAGAGCATTGAGAGTGGGATATTGAAGAAGAATAGGGGAAGTATAAGATCCTTTAATAGCCATATTGGTCATAGTATTTTCATTTCATAACTGATAAGAAGTAAAGCATAGCCTCACCTTCTAGCGAGTTTTTTTCCATATTGGGTTTTCCTAAGGTACGTCTTGTGTTAATTGTGTAGATAGTGTGTATTTTCTTGTTGTTTTTTTTTTGTTTATTAGTTTGTCCGTGACATGTGGGACTAACCTGTGGCTAAGAAACCGCAACTTAGGGGCATCTAAGCCATCAAAATCACCCGGGGATTGCACCCAGCCTAAGCCACACCAACCCTTAACATGGTTGGATTTTTTGTCCCCGCAGGTTTCAAACCGGTGACTTTAACATCATGGAGCACCTTAACAACACACTTTGTCACCGATTGTCCTACACCTTGGGGACTAGTGTGTATTTTCTTGTTTCTTTCATTTCAGTTTCAACTTATTTGACTAATTTCTATGTTAAACTCATAATATTAAGTTTGCAATCTACAACAAAACACTACATTATAGTAAAAGGTTGTAGAATATTATAAGATATGTTGTGACGATTTTTTCCAATGGAATAGCCATGGCGATATACGAATCATATCGGTATGAAAGCAATTTTCTTTAGGTTTTTCATGGGAAGTTGTAGGATCTAAGAATTGGCATAAAGTTTGAAAGAGAAATTTTTAAATCTCGAAGCACAAGTCAATGACATCTCTCGCAACATAACTATTCTCATGCTAGCTCCATAGAAAATTTTTGGATATTTTAGGAATCTTGGTGGCTCTAACTCAAAAGTTGAATTGGACAAGAAATCTAGAGATAACAAAGACCCAGAAAAGGAGTTGGAAAAAGGGCTAGAGAAAGATATACCAAGTTACAGTGCCATCAATTCTTCCCATTCTTTGTTTAAAGTGGAAGTGAAAGTGGACATAAAACCCTACCAAGGTGAGTTTGATTGATGTTATTAAGTTGAATCAATGGTTACAACAATGAGATGTTTATTTTAGTGTTCATAACATAGAAAAAGAGAAAAATATTTCATTCTCTTGACTAAATTTAGAGGGCCATGCCCAAACCCAATGGGAAAGTCACATAGAGATACTTTGGATAGAAGGTGATCATGTAAATCCAAATTCTATCTTATTAAGTATGAAGAGGACTAGTTGATCTATTAGAATTACTTCCAATAGAATTCAGGGTAAAGTGTGCAAGAGTACACCACCTATTTCAAAAAATGGCCATTATGTCAGGTATATCTCCCAAGAACCACATGTATTGCTCAAATACTTGGTAGGCCTACACAGTCATTTGAGGAGGAAATCAATTCTCTTTAAACCTAGGATATTTGTTGAGATCTATGTGAAATAACAATATCTAGAGAATATGGGTAGGAATAAAGGACAACCAAGTGGTTCCTGTTACTCCCCCCGAGCTAGGGATAACTAAGGAGATGATGTCTTGAGGCCCAAAGGTAGAAGACATGGAGTGTTGAGATCTAGATGACCAATTGATCCCACAGTGAGCAGACATGGCCCCTCCTCTCCACCACACATCACCATTCATCATCAACAGTGTAGCAGCATCCACCACACCATCTTGACTCTAAAAGGACAACAGGTCTTTCTTCATGAGGTAACAAGTCTAGTCTCATGGTAAGTGTCATTTTAATAATTGAAGTATTTGAGCATGTTGCAAAGAGTCCTTTCTTTATTATGAAAATGTTTTCTTGGAAATTTTATCTTTTTCCTCACTTCACCTTCGTGGTTGACATGGTTTCCTAGTAAGTGGGTCACCCTTGAGAAAAGGGTCTGTACTAGGGGGTCTCCTTGAAGGATCATCGTACCATTCCCACACATACTGACCACTTTCCACACCTCTTCCCTTTTGTTTCCTCATATTTTTGGTTTTTGGTCTTATTAACCCCAATAAGGGCTTGTACCTCATTTCATGAGAAGAAGGGGATAAAGTCCCATAGGTGTTATAGTTGACAAAAGTTAAAAGGCATAAATTATCCCTCTAGATGCTCTCCCTAAGATCTAGAGAGAAATGAAACGTTTCTCCATAAGAAATGAAGGACCTTTAAAAAAGAAAACACATAATTAATAAATGTCTCGCTTGTTGGGGAATGCATTTGTGGTGGTTTTTAATGTCCAATGCATGTGGCACTCAATGTGTTCCTAACTTCAAGTGGCATTGCAATGCTATTTACTTTCCATTACACATTGCACTCAATGTTTGGACCATAGTAAATTAATGTAAAATAAAATGGGTTGGAAAAATATTACATCGCAAACGAGGGATGTAGCACACACTCCACAACAGCACACATAAATCAGACAATATGAGACTTTGATATGTCAAGAAACCCATGCCCAAAAGTCACACCCCCATCCACCTCATATTCACTACATGACTTAGAGAGGGTCTTCTTGGGAAAAACTCCTTGACTTGCAGATTGACCTACCCAATAGGGCACCATGACAACTCTCCAGTACTTAAATTTGGAAAAATTTATAAGGTCTTTGAGCATTTTTTTTAGTATAAAAAGGGGGTATTTAATGCACATGTTTGGGTGGTTCTTTATTAAATGTGGCTTACTTGGCATGATACATGTGATTTGTGGACCCTTGGACGGAATACTTGTTTGCCTTTGCAAGACCTTTCTAGGTGAAAGCTATCCATGATGGAATTGTGTCGTTTTGACCTTCGTGGAGGGTTGAAAGCCCCTAGGATGGATTCCATACCCCACAGGTTGGGTAGAGAACCCCAGAGCCTTTGTGTGCAAAGGGTAGATTAAATTTCCTTTGGAGGCACTTTGACAACATTAGAGGATGACATCATATCCCTTTGCACCTAGACATTGGCCTTTGGAGGCCTAGGACATCACCTTCTTAGCCCTTGACATCATTTGGAGGCTAGGGTTTTGTGGGATTGATGTTTCCAGAGGTGATGTGATGTGGTTTGAAGGAAGGATATGCATGACATGACACTCTAGCACATTAGAGATTAGCACATGGATTTTGGAGGCCCAACGATCTGCATTTTGAGGTTCAGTGTCTCACTTTTAGGCCTCACATCACCCTTCTAGGGCATGACATCACCCTTTTGGGTTTTTACTTTATGTAATTTGTATATTTACAAGTTGTGAGATAAAATAAAGGGGGTCGGCCCTCTTTTAATTTTTTTTTGACAATATTTTGTAGAAAAATTGGTTTAGATGGCCTCATATAAATAGAGGCCATATTCTTTTCATTTTCACATCTAATCACTTGAGAATTACACAAATCTTGGCTGAAATTATCTCCCTCCTTGGGGAATTTGCTATCTCTTGTCTCTTATGCAAAATGGATGGAAAGATTGTCTATTGGTGAAATAAAGGCTACCAACTTCTCTTGGATGCTTGTTATTGGAAATTTGGTGGAATATCTTTGATAATTAAGGGTTTTACATGCTATCTCTTGGATTAGGTAAGGAATTTCTACAATTTTGTGTGTTTCTTCTTGATTTCAAGATTGTTTTGTCAAACCCTTGGAGGCGTATAAGGGAATACACCCTCCATCAAGGAATTTCTCTCTATTGATATTGAAAAGACTTAAGGATTTATACAAGGAGTAAAAAGGCTTACACCTTTGTAGCAAGACCTTGCTAAGGTTTATTTTCTCTAGGGAGTAAAAGGGATTACACCCTTAAAATATTGTTAAACCCTAACTCAAACCAAGAGACTCCATTTCCCAATAGACAAGACACTAATCTTTGCATTGGAGATTGAATATTATTGCATTGGTAAACATCAATTTTGAGATATTGAATTGTTTAAGTTTGGAATCAAATTATGTATGATTTTAGCTATCTTGTTCCCTAGGGGTGTCTTTATTTGCCAAGTGTTTGAGCTATTGTAACAATAATTAAGCTACAACCATTAGGGTTGTAACAAAATCACTCTCTCTTACTCTTTAACAACTTTTCTACCATTGAAATTTACTTGCAAGCTGTCATAATTGATCTATTTTTTAAAAGATAATGTTTGGGTGGATTACTTGTTGATTTTAGTGGCTAGAACTTGTTGTTGTAGAAAAACATTTCTACAACCA
>JZKD02S2324712.1:38107-64506 GCA_000966675.3 Picea glauca | reverse complement strand
TTGATACTGTGCTTAAACACGTTTATTCCTATTAAAATATTATTAACCTTCTCCAAGTGGTCATCAAGATTATGCAAGACATGAAAAACAAAATAAAAAACATCAATCACACATATGATATACATAGAGACATATATTTCACAAGGAAACCCATAAAGGGATGAAACCTCTGCTTCTTCAAATGATAGGCAGTCTTTTAAGTTATGTACATCATCTTTCTTTGAGTACCAACTCAAAATGAGGCTACAACCTCTTCTTTAACAGGTTGCAACTTGCTGAGAGAACCAACTCTCTAGTTTCTCTAGCACCCACTAGAAGGAAGAAGCAACTTCCTGAGTGTTCCAGCACCAACTGGATGGAAGCACCAACTTCCAATCACACATGCACCAAATTGTATAAAAGAGAACAATGGTTCTCCCTTGCACCACCCTACCACCCTGGTTTTTCTGGCTACAACCAGATGGAAGCTATGATTCCCTGTGTTCAAGAACCCACTTGAAACTCTGAGGACAACAATCCTCCCTAGCACCACCCGACCACCCTTAAATATAAATCTTTGCTTTATGAAATTTATTGCAGTGATACAATATTTATCAATGGCTTACCAGTCTCATCATTTTTTTTCTACATTGCTCTACTCTGATGCATCAGTGTCTTGTTGTTGCTCATATATTCTTGCACACACCTTGTTCAGATTCTCGTCATCCTTTCCTTCTCTATGCTACCTCTTCATTCTTTTCGCTGCGTCTATATTATTTCCTTCAAATCATGCACTTCATCACCTTCTACCCCCATGCATATCACACAAAAAATCATATTGAATTCTATGTTCTACATCAGTTTATCACGCCAAGTGCTCTACATGATCATCATTCCAACTCTTCATCTTCTTTGGCGGTTATGTTGTAATTGTTCATCATCAGTGCCCATTGTCCAAATATTCTTTGGCTTCTCTGGCAGTTATCCTAAGGTTATTTGGCTTCTCTATCAATCGTAATTCTTCATCTTCTCTAGCAGTTACAGTCACTTTCTTTTCTAGCTTCTTTGGCTTCTAAGCCCCTTCCTTCACGTGACCACTAGCGGTGACCATACACCTATTCAAAAGGATCTTTTTGATCTTGGTCTAGCAAGCACTAGCTACCCCTTTTTTTCGATATGACCTTGGGCTATGAACTTCACATGACCACGTGATTGCGGGCGTGTCCATAGGCGGTTTGAGGGAAACCCGCTTTTTGTCCCATAATTCAGTACAAAGATCCATGTATGCCTTTGGTGAAATCTTGGTTTTAATTGCATCCCACTCACAAAAAATTAATATTCGAGCATGTTTTGACCCCTCAATGAGATGAGACTGTCAATCTCATGATTTTGATGGTGCTCCTGAATGAACGGTTCAGATTTGATCTTTCATGATATTCAAATCAGATCCAACCTCCCTAAATCAATGACTGTGATTTATTTCGTGATCCAGGCTTTGGGAGTTTCAAATCTCAAACGCTTCTTTCTTCCGTACACCAATCTTCTAGAGTCAATGGTCTGTGGACACCTGTCCTTCTCAATCGATGACTATGCTTCCACTCCGAAATTTTGACCTTTCAACCAGATCAACAATTCTGCGTCCCCTTTCTCAATCAACGGTCGAGATCTACTTTGGGTCTCCGGACATATGAAATATCAAATCTCAAACTTACGCTCTGGATCAGACGACCTAGATTCACTTTAGACAATCCAATGCTTGAGGTATTCTTCAGACGATCTGATGAATGATATTTACTTCGGACGATCCGACGATCGAGAATGTATTTCGTCTCTCCGTACTTCAGATATTTCAAATCTCAAACTGACACTCTAGATCAGACAGCCTAGATGCACTTCGGACGATCCAATGCTTGAGGTCTTCTTCGGACAATCTGACGACTGAAAATTACTTCAGACGATCCAATAGTAGAAAACATATTTTGGCTCTCCGATTCTCTGGACTTTGAATATTTGAAATCTCAAACTGAAAATCTCGAAGTGATTTCTCCAAAGCTTAATCTCCTCACTTCTTTAGACCTGAAACTAATGTTGTTCGTTGATCATGATCTTAGATCGATGACTCGATTTGTATGTGATGCATCTTTTCCTTGGTTTAGATCCAACGACCCTCCAACATTGATTATACTATCCTTCCACTTTAGAAATATTTGATAGATGAAGAAAATTCGCATAGTTAATATCTCAAATCTTTTACCGCGCTTATCCTATCCTCCCACTTAATTTGATCTAATGGCTGACGGGTATTCGGATAATCAAATTCTCAACCATTTGGCCCTACTTATCATATCCTTCCACTTAAATTGATCCAATGGTCATGAAGACTCTCAAAGTGGATCCGCGATCAAGGATGATTGTGGAACAACAACTTGTGAGTGATTTAATTTGTCACCCAAGCTCCGCAATTTGAAGTTGTGCGTTTGTTGGTGAGTCAACCACAATCATCGATCTTTGAAGCCAAAATATTTGACGGTCCTAACTAATTCCAGGATTGGAAATAGCATGACATTTAATTCTCCTTTCGATCTCCACATTATATCTCTGTCGTTGATCTGGTGGTTGTGCATCTGACGACCACAACTTAATCTGACTTAATTTGATCATTTTTTAGATCAACCACAATCGTCGATATTTGGGTTTATGAGATCTAATGATCTAGACCAATTGTGGGATTATAACTAGCAAGTTTTTTTATTCTACTTTTTCTCTCTGCAATTCATCCTTGTCATTGATCTGGCTTGCAGATCCGATGGTCATGATCCTCCTCCTAAGCTTCTTTGATCTTTGCATATTGTTCGCTCCTCCTTCTGAGCTTATGATTTTCCTATTTTCCATCACCGTTGTTGTTCTTTCCATCAATGAAAAGCACACTCTTCCTGTAAAACATGCCAACAATCTCTCCCTTTGGCATTGATGTCAACCTTGAAAGGTTTCACTCTAGACCTCCAACTGTAGCATCCAGACCACACCTTTTCTTTGGATTTGACATCAATGTCAAAGAAAAAATGCTCCCCCTGAGCTTATCAAATATTAAACCAAAACATACTCCCCCTAACAGGATGAACTCTCTCAGGTGAGAGAAGGGATGACACCCATCTTCTGATGAAGATATTCAAATGGTGTCTTGGCTAGGGGTTTAGTAAAGATGTTTGCAATTTGTTCTGTGGAAGGAATATAATTCAACTGAACAATTATGTTAGTAACCTGCTCTTTGAGAAAATGATACTTTATTGGTATATGATTTGTCTTTGAATGGAGAACGGGATTCTTTGAGACACTAATGGCACTGGTGTTATCTCAGTGAAGTGGAATGGGATCAGTATAAGTTACCTTCAAATCTACAAGAGTTTGTATAATCCATAAGATCTGAGTGCAGCAAGTAGCAACAACAATGTACTCTGCCTCTGTAGTTGATAATGAAATAGATCCATTCTTCTTACTAATCCATGATACTAATGAATCACCTAAGAAGAATGCACCTCCACAGGTGCTCTTTCTCTCATCCAAACAGTTTGCCCAATCAACATATGAATATGCAGTTAATTGTAAATTTTGATTTCTAGGATACCAAATACCATAAGTCATTGTACCCTTGAAATATTTGAATATCCTCTTGACAAATGCTAAATGACTTTGTTTAGGAGCAGACTGATAACGACCTATCATTCCAACAGCTTGCATTATATCAGGATGGGATGTTGTGATGTACAAAATACTACCTATCATTGATCAATATGTTCTTTGATCAACATCACGTGAAATATCATCTTTATTGAGCTTGCAACCAACCACAATAGGTGTATTAAAAGGAGAGGAATATTCCATCTGAAACCTCTTTAACATCTCTTTCAAATACTATTCTTGAGAGATAAATATCCCTGTATAACTCTGATTGATTTGTAAACCAATAAAATATGACAGTTCTCATATCATGGACATCTCAAACTTAGTATGCATTGAATTATCAAACCATTGAACTGAAGGGTCATTAGTGCATCCAAAAACAATGTCATATGCATAAATCTAAACAACTAATAAATAGTACCTTTCTTGAACCCTTTGTCAATAGTACCTTTCTTGAACCCTTTGTCTTGTAGAAATTTGTCTAATCTATGATACTAGGATCATGGTGCCTGTTTCAATCCATATAATGTATTTTTCAACTTACAAACATAGTCAGGATTATCTGTCAATGAAAATCCTTCAGGTTGCTCCACATATACATATTCTCCTAGATCTCCATTAATAAATGTTGACGTAACATCCATCTGATATACTTTAAATTTATTATGATAGGCATAGGCAAGAAACATTCTGGTGGCTTCCAATCTTGCCACTGGTGCAGAGGTTTCATCAAAATCCTTTCCTTCAACTTGTGCATACCCCTTATAGACCAATCTAGATTTATTTCTAACAATTTTTCTTTGTTCGTTCATTTTGTTCTTAAACACCCATTTGGAGCCAATTACATTCTTATCTGCAGGTCTAGGAACAAGCTCCCAATTATTGTTCTTCTCAATCTAATCTAGTTCCTCATTCATTGATTTTAACCAATTTACATTTTTACTGGCTTCATCAAATTTATTGGGTTCCACCATGGATATGAAGGCTATATGTGATTGCTTGATGTATTTGATTATCCTGATCTTGGTTTGTACACCTTTGTCTTTCTCACCAATTATCTGACTTGCAGGATGATTCTTCTCAGTAATTCTAGAGGAAGGATTTGATGTTGTCTATTGATTTGAGTCTGCCTAAGTATTTGTATCTTAATTTGACTCAGAGTCTTGTTTTTATGATTCTTGGACCTATTCATCTTCAACTTCAACTATATCCTATGTTGTTGATTCAATATTTCTCACCTCTCTTACTGGAACTCCTTCATCAACTTTTATGTCAATGTAATCAACCAATTTATGCAGCCTCTTATTATAACATCTATATCCTTTACTATTTGTAGCATACCCTAAGAAGATGCCTTCATCAACCCTGTCATCATACTTGCCAAGGTTTTCATTATTATTCTTTATGTAGCATGTACTCCCAAAGACTTTGAAGTGTTTGATTGAAGCAAGTCTTCCATACCATAGTTCATAAGGTGTCTTGTCACTATGTGGTCTGAGGTGAGATTTGTTAAGAATATGGATTGTTGTGTGTATTTATTCTACCCAATAGGTTTGACCAATTTTCTTCTCATTCATCATTGACCTAGCCATTTGTTGAATTGTTCTGTTTTGCCTCTGAACTACTCCATTTTGTTGTGGAGTTCCTGGGATTGTGTATTCTCTCTTGATCCCATGTTTATCACGAAATTTCTTGAAATCAATTGACACAAATTTTCCTCGTCTGTTTGATCTTACAACCTTTAATATGTTTCCTATTTTATTCTCAATTAAAGCCTTAAATATTTTAAATTTCTCAAATGCTTCAGCTTTTTCTTTGAGAAAAGAAACCCAAGTGAGTCTGGAGTAATCATCAATGATTAGCATGAATTAGTTTTCCTTCCCTATGCCTTCCTGTATTGATGGTCCACATAAATCCATATGAACTAATTGGAGTGGTTTCTCTGTTGAATTAGAGCTCTTGGATTTAAATTGTGTCCTGGTTAGCTTTCCTACTTGGCAGGGTTTACACAGAAAATCTTGTGGCTTTGATATTCTTGGAAGATCTTTTACTGCCTCAAGATTTTTGAGCTTGATTAAGTGGTCAAAGTTTAGATTTCCAAGTCTCCTATGCGATAACCATATTTCATCATGTTTTCTTATATGACACTCTTCTCTATCTTATTTAAGCACATATACATTATTATCTGTCCATATGCCTTTAGCCACCACTTGTCCTGAGTTTACAGACTTTATCTTACAATCTTTGGAAGTGAACACCACTTCGCATCCTCTGTCACACATTTGACTTGCAATGATCAAATTATGTTTCAGCCCATCTACAAGCAGAACATCCTGGCCTTTTCCTTTTCCATTACTTGAACTCACCATCCATTTACCCTTGATTTTACCTAGTTCATCATTTCCAAAGGTCACATTTCCTATTTTTCTTTTACTTATAGACATAAACTTATCCTTGTCTCCAGTCATGTGATTGGAACATACATTGTCTATATACCAGAGGTCTTTTTGTTTTTGAGATGAAAGTACTAGAACACATTTTTCACTATCTTTATTTTTCCATGTGTTGACATTTCTAGCTAAGGGTTTTATCCTTGGATCTGCTTTGTAATTCTTTAGATGGTGGTTTGCAACTTTGTGGCCAAAGTTATGATAGTTATAACATTCAAGATCAATGTTCAATAGGTCAAAGTGATAGGTGCATATTTGTCTACTCATTGGTTGTTTAGTTCTATGTTGCAAACATTGTTTGTTTCTTGATCTTCTCAGTTGCATGTCTCTAAACTTAATTTGACAATTTTCAATCTTATGACCAAAATTAGAGCAGTAAAAACAGTAACCATGGAAGAAATATTGGTACCTGAAGGATGCCTTGTTCTTGGCATATGTTGCTTCATCTTCTGATATCTTTCTTTTTAATAAGGGATCATCTTGTCTTTATTAGCTTTTGGTGGTAGAGTACTCACATGGTCTAATTGTCTGTTGACTTGGAACTTGATCATCGTTACTGACTCTTTGCTTTTTGGATGTTCGCTGCTTGAACCACTTACATAGCCTAAACCAGTATTCAACAAAGGAGATCTTTTTTTTCTCATAATGTCATTTAGTTTTGTTGAGTCTTTAATGCTTGGAATATTTTGGAGATACAATGCTTTAAACTTCTCCATCTCTTTTATGGTTTTTACTACCTCTTCTTCCAAGGCTTCACATCTTGCCTTCTTTTCTGATAACTATTGTTTCAGAATATCCTCTATTTTATTTTCCTCTTATAATTCCACTTTTAGTAGGGCAAAGTCTTCATTAGGTTTTTTATTGTCTTTCTCGAACTGTATCAACAATTGTTTTTTCTTTTTCTTCTTAAATCTGAGTCTAGCAATTTCTTCTAGAGAACTTATCAGTTCTCCTTCCAAGTAAACCAAAGCTTCTTCTTCATCAACAACACTTCCTATTATTTTATTATCATTATCCTCTTTGTCCATAAGAATGAATTCATTAATCTTATCTTCACAAGAAGAATCACTATCTGTGTCTCCTAAAGAATCATCATTGTTTGCACATAAACTTTTATTTTTACCAAATCTCTTGGATTTGTACTTCTCTTCACCTTCAACGTTTTGGTCCTTATTCTTGTGTGGAAACTTAGATGCAAAGTGACCTATATTTCCACAGTTAAAACATTTGAAGGGAAACTTGCCATGGTACTTGCCTGATCCTTTCTTTAGTCTTCTCACAAATTTTTCTTCAATCTCATCAGGCTTAGAATCCTCATTATTATCTACTTTAAATGATGCTTCTCTATAGGTGGGTTTATCTTTACCTATCCTCATTTCATAAGAAGTCATAGTTCCTAGGAGTTGGTCAATAGACATAGTTTTAAGATCGTTCAGTTCTTTTATTGCAGAAACTTTTGGATTAAATCTATCGAGTAGAGATCTTAAAATCTTCTGAACTAAAAATGAGTCTTCAATATTCTCACCAAGACCCTTCATGGCATTCACAAGCTCCTCAACTCTTAAAAAATATTTACTAACTGTTTCATCCTCATTCATCTTTAGTTGTTCAAATTTCAATCTATGTGTTTGAAGTTTGGCACCTTTTACTTTCTCAACTCCTTCATAATTGCTAATATGTTTATCACACATTTCTTTGGAAGATTAAATTTGTGTGACCTTTACAAATTCAGCTTCAGTAATCCTACTCAAGATAACATTCATTGCCTTAGTGTTGAAGCTGAATTCTATCTTGTCATCCTTACAATCTAGTACAACTGGCTTTACATAACTAGTCTCTACAACATCCCAAACATCAGCACCTAAGGCCATGATGTATGTTCTCATTCTAACCTTCCAGAAGGCAAATTTTGTTCCATCAAATATAGGAGGCTTATTGGTTGAAGTTCCTTCATGTCTTGTCATGTTTAAGATTACTAATCTACCTTTAAATAAAAGGAACCCACTCTGATACCAATTGTTGGAATTACTAAGACAACTGAGAGGGGGAGGTGAATCAATTGTTACTGTGCTTAAACAATTTTATCCCTATTAAAATATTATTAACCTTCTCCAAGTGGTCATCAATATTATCCAAGACATGAACAACAGAAATAACAAACATCAATCACACATATCATATACACAGAGACAGATATTTCATGAGGAAACCCATAAAGGGAGAAAACCTCTTCTTCTTCGAATGATAGGCAGTCTTTTAAGTTATGTACATCATATTTCTTTGAGTACCAACTCAAAATGAGGCTACAACCTCTTTTTTACCAAGCTGCAAATTGATGAGAGCACCAACTCTCTGGTTTCTCTAGCACCCACTAGAAGGAAGCACCAACTCCCTGATTGTTCCAGCACCAACTAGATGGAAGCACCAACTTCTAGTCACACAGGCACCAACCTATATAACAAAGAACAATGGTTCTCCCTTGCACCATCCTACTGCCCTGGTTTTTCTGGCTGCAACCAGATGGAAGCTACAACTCCCTATGTTCAAGAACCCACTTGAAACTCTGAGGAAAACAGTCCTCCCTAGTACCACCGTACCACCCTTAAATATAAAAATTTTCTTTCTGAAATTTATTACAGTGATACAATATTTATCAATGGCTTACCAATCTCATCACTGTTCTGCTACACTGCTCTGCTCTGATGAATCAATGTCTTGCTGCTACTTGTATCTTCTTGCGCATACCTTGTTCAATTTCTCGTCGGCCTTTCATTCTTTGTTCTACCTCTTCATTATTTTCATTGCATCTATAATCTTTCCTTCAGATCATGCACTTCATAACCTACTACACCCATGCATCTCACACAAAAATGAATATCGAATTCTATGTTCTACATCAATTTCTCACGCCAAGTGCTCTACGTGATCATCATTCCAACTCTTCATCTTATCTAGTGGTTATGTTGTAACTGTTCATCATCAGTGTCAGTTGTCCAAATATTCTTTGGCTTCTCTGGCAGTTATCCTAAGGTTCTTTGGCTTCTTTGTTAGTCACAATTCTTCATCTTCTTTGGTAGTTACAGTCAGTCATTTTTCTGGCTTCTTTGGCTTCTAAGCCCCTTCCTTCACGTGACCATCGGTGGTGAACATACACCTATTCAAAAGGAACTTTACGATCTTGGTCTAGTGAGCGATAGCTCCTCCTTTTTTTCAATATGACCTTGGGCTATGAACTTCATGTGACCATGCGATTGCAAGCACGTCCATAGGCAGTTTGAGGGAAACCCGCTTTTCACCCCACAATTCACTACAAAGCTCCACATATTCCTTTGGCGATACCGTGGTTTTGATTGCGGCCCGCTCACAAAAAATTAATATACGAGCATGTTCTGACCTCGCAATTAGACCGGACCGTCGATCTCATGATCTTGACAGTGATCCTAAACAGACGGTTCAGATTTAATCTTTCACAATCTGTGGATCAGATTCAACCTCCCTAAATCAACGACTGTGATTTATTTCATGATCCATGCTTTGGGATTTTCAATTCTAAGACCCTACTTTCTTCCATATGCCAATATTCCAGAGTCAAAGATCCACGGACACCTGTCCTTCTCAATCGATGGATCTGCCTCGACTCCGAAATTTTGACCTTTCAACGAGATCAATGGTTTTGTGTCCCCTTTCTCGATCAACGGTCAAGATCTCCTTTGGGTCTCCAAACTTCTAAAATCTCAAATCTCAAACTTACCCTCTAGATCAGATGACCCAGATTCATTTCAGACAATCCAACGCTTGAGGTATTCTTCAAATGCTCTGACAACTGATATTTACTTTGGACAATCCAACGCTTGCGGTATTCTTCAAATGCTCTGACAACTGATATTTGCTTTGGACGATCCAATGATCGAGAATGTATTTTGGCTCTCTGTCTCTCTAGACTTCGGAGATTTCAAATCTCAAACTAATGCTTTGGATCAAACGGACCACATGCACTTCGGACAATCCAATGCTTGAGGTCTTCTTCGGACAATCTAACGACTGAGATTTACTTCAGATGATCCGACAGTCGAGAATATATTTTGGCTCTCCAGCTCTTCGGTCTTCGTAGATTTCAAATCTCAAACTGAAACTCTCAAAGTGATTTCTCCGGAGCTTAATCTCCTCACATCTTTCGACCCAAAACTAATGTTGTTCATTGATCATGATCTTAGATCAATGACTCGATTTGTATGTGATGCATTTTTGCCTTGGTTTAGATCCAACAACCCTCAAACATTGATTATACTATCTTTCCACTTTAGAAATATCTGACGGCTGACGAAAATTCGCATAGTTAAGATCTCAGATATTTTACCGTGCTTATCCTATCCTCCCACTTAATTTCATCCGACGATTGACAGGTATTCGGATAATCAAATTCTCAATCATTTTTCCCTCCTTATCCTATCCTTAACTTAAAGTGATCCAACGGTCATGAATACTCTCGAAGAAGATCCATGATCAAGGATGATTGCAGAACAACAACTTGCGAGTGATTTAATTCATCACCCAAGCTCCACAATTTGAAGTTGTGCATTTGTTGGTGAGTCAACCACAATCATCGATCTTTGAAGCTATAAGATCTAACAGTCCTAACTAATTGTGGGATTGGAAATAACATGACATTTAATTCTCCTTTCAATCTCCACAATCTATCCCTGTCATTGATCTGGCAGTTGCACATCCGACAGTCATGAATTAATCTGACTTAATCTGATCATTTGTTATATCAATCATAATCGTCGATATTTGGGTTTATGAGATCTAACGATCTAGACCAATTACGGGATTAGAACTAGTGAGTTGTTTGATTCTACTTTCGATATTCACAATTCATCCATGTCATTGATTTGGTTTGTAGATCCAATGGTCACGATCCTCCTCCTGAGCTACTTTGATCTCTGCATACTGTTCGCTCCTCCTCCCAAGCTTATGTTTTTCTTGTTTTCCATCATCGTTGTTGTTTTTTCCATCAATGACAAGAACACTCTTCTAGTAAAACATGCCAACAATAGGGATATTATAAAACTATGTTGATAACACTTATTAACAACCCTCACTTGATATCAAAGTCTTTGTTTAAACATTCGAATATTTTATACTAATTACTAGCCTTATTTTCCAACATTGTATACTTGATTTTGATGGTTTAATTTGTAGTTGTCATATTTTCTTTACTTCTAATATATATTTCCATACTGTTGCAATTTGGGACAACAAGGTTTCTTGTTGATTCCCCACTGATTTTGAGGCTTATATCATCATATATTGTCTTGTTTTGTTTTTTCTAACATTTTTTTGCAAGTACATGACCTTGGAAACCATTTACCATCTTATAAAGACTTTTCCTCAAGCCTCATTCTCATCCTTGAACTTGACCTATAGGTTTACTCTTCAATCTCCCTACTTCTCCCATCGCAATCCCCTTAGGGTCACTCAAGAATCCTCCCTTGTGTTGGAATTTTCCTTCACTAAAACGAGGGGGACATCTATTGAGGTGATAACGGTTGGTATTCTCAGTTGTGTCACACACTTGTGGCTTGGGTTGGTCTTTTCCCAAACTACAAATTGTGAAATAATGTTTTTGGAATTGTTGTCGAGGAGGATTTTGAATCCTTTCTGATCCCATAACGACACTTGAAAATTATATCCCAAATACTTTACCCATAGCTTTCCTGGTGACTCTAGTTGAGGGAAGTTCCCTTTTAACTTTTGATGAACTTCATGTAATTTTATCTGGAGACTCCATTGTGATAAGGTACAAAGGTTTCATTGAGCATTCATGCTAAATTTATGTATGATGAAGAATGGATTTTTTGGCATTGCATGGATTATATCATTCCCTTGATATTGAGGATGTTCCATGGTTCCCACACCCATTTCCCCTATATTTTAACACAAATCTTCCAAGGTTCAATGGGGATTTTTCTGGTGTCGTCTCACACATCTTTTCATTTTCAATATATGCATCCACGTTTTACAAAAGAAATGAAGACATTTTGGTGAGATCATTCCTATCCTCATTTGGGCGGGAGAAAAAGGACCATCTCAAGTACGCTTGCAGTCCAAAGAGTATCCCTTCCCTTAAGGTCTTCATAGAGTACTTTCTCAAATTTTGGGTCCCAATATTCCAAAAATTTGAAGACATAGATCATAAGCTCCTAATAGCCCTACAAGAGAAAGAAATTTTAGGTCTTTTTGAAGGTAATACAAAGGTTGATGATAATGAGGCTTCCCTAGAGGAAGAGTGTAGTAGAAACCTTGAGGAATGCTTGGCAGAAGAAGTATTTGAAGAACATGTTCAGGAAGAGGAGGAAGACTCAAAGGAAGTGCGAGATCTTGACGAGATATCACCTACCAAAGATCAATCCAATGATGACAAGAAGAACAAAAGTTTCCTTTTTATCCTTTGGAGAACAATAAGATTAAGCGCTCTTCATTGAGAATTAAGCCTCTTGTAATGAAGAGATGTTTGAAGAACATGTCTTTGAATAAAACCTCCAAGAAGAAAAGGGATAATTTCAATGAAGTGAAACATGTTGAGGACCTAGATGAGACATCGATATTCATTCTTCCAATCAATGAAGTTGTCCAATTTTGCATTCCTCCTTCACAAGAAGATGAAGAAGTAATCAATTCCAATGATGCAGATAAATCCATGGAGAAGCCCTTGGGTACAATTGATTATCATATTGATGATTTCATGTGTCCAGAAGCGTGGATGGGATATTGGTTGTTCTGGTTTCAATGATCCCATCTACAACATTGAAGGTAACTTCCAGATAAGGAATGTAGGAATATTTCATTTGGAAGGTTTCTTTTCATATGTATATGATCAAGATTTTTTGTAGCCTAGTGATAATATGATCACAAAACTTTTTCATCCACCAAGGGATGGCTTATTGCAATACGCTTATGTCGATCCCCAACCATACCTTGGGGGTTATCCTTTTGAGGAGTCAGAACTCTTATTTGATGAAAATTCTCAACCATATTTGTGCTCAAATTTTGATGGGCATGAAGACATGGAAAGTTTGTACAAGCCCTTGGATGTAACAAAAGATCATGTATCACCTCATAAATTTCCAAGTGGTTTTAGAGGATAGATTCCCATCTTTTTAGATGGAGACACTGTATCGGCTTGACATCATTTGGATACCTTTTCGGAAGTTTTCAATTCTTGTGCCTCCTGAAATCAGTATGAGGATGTGTGTATCAAGATCTTCCCTTCATATCTCACAGGCAAGCCCAAAAAATGGTACGAAAATATCCCTCCCAAAAACATTACTACGTGGGAAATGTTTTAAAACCTCTTCATGAAAATATTTGTGGAAAATGAAGGTTATGTTTCCTAATCTATGTATGTCCCTTATCTTATAAATCATAATATATTTTTGGGATATTTTGTCTCCTCATAGTCTTCATACAAAAATGATCATGTGAGTGAGGAAGAAGATGAGTCATCATCTATGTGTGGTATCCCTATTCAAAGATGGGTGAATCAAGCTTGTGGCTATTCTTTCTAGCAGGATTGTATCCCTCTCATCCACCTCCATGAGTTGCTTTCTATGATTGATTATATGTTTATTTATGCTCATGATTATTACATTCTTCACTTATCTTTGTTGTATTACATAATTAAGCATAGGGGGATATACCTTGATGAGATGAGCAGGTGGTTGCATTGGTTGTACGATTTCACCTAACACCACTGGGCACTCAAAGTCTATGTGATTTCGTGACCCAGGTAAGTAGGTAGGTCATTTTATTTCTTGCATTTCATTGGTGTGTTCATGTCATGGTATATTAGTTGCATTTACATTTCATATTGTGTTCCCTACATTTTTGCATATTATTTATGATGCATTTGCTTGAATTCATTGCATGTTAGTTGGAAGTGTTATTGTACAAATTGTAGTTTGGGAAAATCATGACACAATCCACAAGTTGGAAAGAACTACGAGAGATTCTACCCACTGTCACCTTAGATAAACCCTCCCCTCACTTTAGTGATGGAGAAATCCTACACAAGGGGGGAGTCCCTAGTGAAGTGAGGTGATGAAGGATGTAGCCCCTATGGGTCAAGTTTTGGAAAGATGGAAGGGATTGGAGGAAGTCTTGTTGATGAGAGAAGGTTTCCAAGAAGTAGTGTACCTATAGAAGATTGTTGTACCTGCCTGAGACAGGAGAAAAGACGAGTATACAAGCCCAATATTTCAATGGAAAAGAAAGAAAATCTTGTTGTCCTATATAGCAGAAGTAAACTATGATATAAATCATCAAATAAATGATAATCAAAGATACTAAGTATGTCACTAAAATTATAGTTAAAGATACAAGAGATGAGCTAGCAATGACTAGTATAACTCAAGTGAAATAAGACAAGACTTTAGCAACAATGTAAGGATTTTAAATGATGTTATTGAATATATATTGACATAATTATGGTTGTATCAAACATATGCTACAATATAAAATTCCAACCATCAAAAATTATAAGTAAACCACCCAAAATATTCACAACAACTAGTAGTTTATTAGGGCAGCTTTCAAGCAAATTCTGATGGTTGAAAAGAGAGTAAAAGTGAATGTTTGAGACAAATTTGTTGCATCCCTAATGATTGTAGATTAAATTTTTAATAGAAGCAAGAGAACATTATCCAATTAAGATGCCTTATGGGAAACCTAAATCACATAGAAAAGATTCCAACTAAATTAATTTCAATATCTCGTAATTTCGCGTATACCAATGAAATGATTTTTTTCTCCAATGAAAGAGATTAGTGCCTAAATATATTGGGTTATGGAGTATTTTAATGCATGATCTATTTATGCTACTTCCTTATCAGTGTAATCCATTTTACTCCCTAAGGCAAGCAAGACTAGTTAGGAAAAACTAGGAGGGTGTAAGCCCTTTTACTCCTCCTAGTAACCCTTTGTTAAAAAATTTATTCAAGACAATTATGATAGGATTAGTGGTATTGTATGCCATTATACTCCCCAATATCTTATAAAATTAACCTTGCAACTAATAAAGAATCAATAACAAAGCATAGATTCCTAACCTAGTCCAAGCATCAACCAGATAAAATCCTTTTTAACCAAGAAAATTCTACCACAATTCAAGAATTAGCCTCAAAGAGAGATAGTGCATCACTTATCCATCCAACATAAAAGAAAAACCATCACAAGAGCAAGTAGAAGAGAGAGATAAGAAAAATTTCCCAAGAGTGGCGCAAATTTCAGCCAAGGAATCTTTCTCCCAAGTGAGAGTTGTGATAAAATGAAATGGAAATGATCCTTATTTATACAAATCTCCTAAAAAGTGTTTTTCCACATAAATTAGGGTAAAACACAAAGTAAGGAGGTAAAACTCTCTTAATTTTCCCCTTTACAACTTTAAAATTTAATTTGTAGATAAGAAGGTCCTAAAAACGCATGACATCACCCTTTTATGGCAACGTTTTAGCACTCGGAGCAACTCGTTGAGCTTGGGGATGAAACATTGGGCATCCAAAGTGTTGATTTTTCAATATACAAGGTTAAGCATGAAGTTTATTTCATTTTAGCATTCAACTTAACCATAACCAATAATGTTGCAGCAACCAAGATCACAAGAAGAAACACCATGCACAAGAACACAAGAAGTATCCCGGGAAACCTTCTCAACAAGGGAAGAAAACCCAACCAAATTTTTTTCTTTATTCTTCAAGAGAAATACCTTCACCACCAAGAAAACCTAGCACACCAAAGGGTGCTTTCAAACCATAGAAGACTAGCGCCCAATAGAGGTGCACACTTTTCCCAAGTAGATGTACTTGCTGAAATTTCCAAACTCACACAAAAGATATGATTCCTCAGTGGGGAATTTACCTTTACTTATATTAGACTTGACCTATCAATAGAAGTGACTATTGGAACAACAATGATGACCTCTCCATCTCGTAATATAATTAATATTAACCAGATTAATTATCTTTTACATTAATTATCAATCACGTTAAGGTGGGGCTGACCTGTACCCTTTACATTACAATTAGGGTTACATGGAGGTCTGACTCTTGAACAATATAGCAAGGGATATCATACACCCACTAGTGCTCAACCACTAGGGGCACATCCATAGGGATGTCCATATCTCTATATCAATGCATTACATAGAAGAACCACTTATTCACTAGTGCTCATCCACTAGGATCATGTTCACCTGTGCTTGTCCATAGGCATGTCCACTCAACAGATCTTATTTCCCATTGCATTACATAGGACAGTCATCTAGAGTTTCTCATCAACTCTCTTCTTAAAGGAGGCTAATACATCATCTTCATTTATGTCTCATGAAAATGCACCCAACACTTTTGGATTTCACACATTCACCTTATGCTCAACCATAGGCACATCCAACTCTGCATATCTCCTTTCTCACTGTGTTACACAGGAGAACCATCTTGATTTATTCTTATCTCTCTGTAAGGAGGAGGCCATCTCTACGTTCCAACTGTGTCTCAAATAGGAACCACACACCCCTCTCACGGGGTCTCTCTTAGGTTTGTGTCCTAGAGAATGTCTCACGTAGCTGCATTCATCAACACTCCCTCTCAACTAGGGAGGCATTCTCCACCAGGCCAAGTCTCTCACAGAAATACTCAAACTTTGTCTTGGAAAGTGGTTTGGTGAAGATATCTACAATCTGTTCATGAGTAGGAAGATATTGTATGTGTATAGTCATCCTCTGCACCAAGTCTCTGATATAGTGATACTTTATCTCGATGTGTTTCGATCTATCATGAAACACGGGGTTCTCGGAGATCTTTACACAACTCTAGTTATCACAATGAATGATAGTAGGATCCATCTCATGATTGAACAAATCAGTCATAGGTTTATGAAGCCACACTACTTCGTGTACTGCTACACTCAATGCAATGTACTTTGCCTCTGTGGTGCTCAATGCTACAGAGCTTTGTTTTCTGCTACACCGATAAACCATGGTAGACCCTAGAGTGAAGCAACAATCAGAGGTACTTTTTATGTCTACTGTGATTCCTACCCAATTTTCATCAACATATTCTTGTAGGATCAAGCCCACACTGGAGGCATATCTTAGGCCATAACCAATTGTTCCTCGTAAGTATCTCAATACATGTTTTGTAGCTATCCAATGTGTCTGTCTCTATTGGCTCATAAATTGGCTAAGCACATTTAGTGCATAGCAAATGTCTGGTCTGGTGTTAACTAGATACATCAGTGATTCAATCAATTGTCAGTATAAGTGTGGATCTACATCTCTTGAATTAGTGTCACTCATTTTCTCCAAATCCATTACCATTGGAGTGGGCATGGATTTTCATTATGTCATGATGAAATGTTTTAATATCTCCACAGTATATTTTTCTTGACTCAAGAAGATCTAATCTTTCCTCTTCCATACTTCTAGTCCCAAGGTGCATTAATCCCAAATCCTTCATTTCAAATTTAGCATTCGATGCTCATTTTCATTCAGCAATGAGTATCTCTGAACCGGTGAGGAAAAGGTTGTCCATATATAGGACCAAAATCAAACACTCATTGCCATCAATGTGATAACATAAGTTTGGATCAAAAACACTTTTGTTGAAGCCCAAACTCATCATAAATCCATCAATTTTATCATACCAAGCATGTGGTTCTTGCTTTAGACCATATAGGGATTTCTTCAACCTACATACATGAGATATTTCATTGTGTACAACAAATCCTTCTGGCTGCTCAATATAAAATTCTTCCTCAATTTCACCATTGAGAAAGGTTCTGTTTACATCCATCTGATGTAGATTCCAACCCATGGAAGCATCTAGTGCAATGATAGATCGGATGGAGGTGTATACGGCTACTGGTACAAAAGTCTCATCATAGTCAACTCCCTCTACTTGTGAAAACCCTCTAGCCACAAATATTGCTTTGTATTTTTTGATGCTTCCATCAGTAGCATGCTTGATTTTATAAATACATTTGGAAGTCACTACAGACTTTCTCTCTAGTCTTGGAACAACATCCCATACATCATTTTTTAATATAGATTGGTATTCTTCATTCATGGCATCTTTCCATACTTGTTCACCTGAAGATTCTCCATGACAAGATGGATATGAGTCAATGATGTGGTTCATGGCTGAAATGTAGCTTGAGAATATATTTGGTCTTTTTCTCTCTCTAGTTGTTCCTTGAGGAACTTTATGTCCTTCTTCTTATTGTAACATTTGTCAGGCCCAAGCAGGCCTTTTATGTCCAACTGTAATATCTTTGAGTATGTCACTTGGAACAACTAGATTGGCTAGAACAATTGGATCAACTGGAGCTACTGGACTATATGGAATAATGTTTATCTCCCTTTGAACTATTGAAGGGGAGAAGGCATTGTCTCACTATCAATTTCCATCTGAGCTTCTCTGGATCTTTGGAAGGTTGCTTCTTCTTCAAAGGTAACATCTCTTCTTATTTCAATTTGTCTCTGACTAGGAATGTAGATTCGATATGCTTTTGAGGATTCATTGTACCCTACAAATGTGCCCTTTCTTCTTGAAGGTTCTATCTTGGATCTCTTCTCTTTGGGTAAATGAAAATATATTGGACATCCAAATATTCTGAAGTGCCCAATCTCAGGCTTCACTTTGGTGAAGGATTCTTCTGGAGTAATTTTATTCGGGATCTGATGAGGACTTATGTTTTGTACATACATTGTTTTTATGCATGCTTCTTCCCATAGAGTCATAGGGAGACTCTCATCATGTATCATTGTTTTGGATGCCTCAATGATAATTTTGTTTTTCCTTTTAGCAACCCCATTTTGTTGAGGATTGTAAGGAACTGTGAACTCCCTCTTGATCCCTACTTCAATACAAAAATTGTTGAATTCTTTTGAGATGTATTCTCCTCCATTATATTATCTTAATGATTTCATTTTTCTTCCGGTCTGGTTCTCAACCTGAGCTTTAAATTCTTGAAATTTTGCAAGGACTTCATCCTTGTTCTTTAGAAAGTAAATCCAAGTCTTCCGGGAGTGATAATCTATGAAGAGTACATAGTATAAGTACCCATTCAGAGATGAAACAATCATTGGCTCACACACATTTGAATGTATCAAGTCCAATATTTTCTTGGATCTATTTCCAGTGCTTGAGAAGGATGCTTTAACATTTTTTCCAAGGGCACAACCTTTGCAAACACCTTTACATTGAATCTGTATTTCTGGTAGACCTGTTACCATTTTCCCTAGAGCTGGGAGATATCTATAATGAATGTGAGAAATTATTCTATGCCATAGATCACTCAAGTTGATAGTGTCATGTAGTAGGGACTAGACTGGTTTGATGGTTAATATGTACATGTTGTTTTCTCGGATGCCAATTTCCTTGGCAGAACTTATATGAGATTCTTTGTGCCATGCAAGGACTCTTCCTTCTGAGAAGGTAATATTGTAGCTCTTGTCTTCCAAAGAAGGAATAGAGACAAGGTTCCTCTTCATTCCGGGTACATATAGTACTTCCTTTAATTGAAGCTGCATATCTGATTCTAGTTGGAAAGTAAAATTTCCAACTCCTCTTACGTTATATCTGGCATCATCTCCAAGGAAAACATGTAGATGTGTCTCTTTTTCAAAAAAATGAATTAGGTGAGCTCTAAGACTGGTCATGTGCCTCAAGGCACCACTATCAATTAACCAAGTATTATCACTGGTAGGGTTCATACGTGAGAGTGTTGAGATGTTGATGTCTTCATTTCTTTGAGGTTTTGTCTTCTTGGAACTAAGTTTTCTTAAGTCATCAAGCTTACCTCCCATTATGATTTTTCTCATTTACAAACCCTTGTCAACTAGGTTAGTAAATCTAACATCTAGGCTAAGCTAGAAATTTTAGATTTAGTTGGGCTTATGACAACAAAAAATAATCCTTTGAAGGATATGATAGCCCTGGTAAGATGAATAGCTCCTTCAAGAAGTTGCAGAAGCATAATTCTAAAGTTTTCTTCAAAAATCAATGAAACCCTAGAAACCCTAGGGCCAAAAAGTCAAAATGCTTGAAATTGTAGTTTGATACTTGTTGGATGTACGTTGAATGATGACGTACACACCTATGCCATTTTTATCCATAATATCCAAGTTCCAAGTGTTGAAAACCTTCAGAAGAGTAGGTTGTACGGATTTTATGGGAACCCTAGGAGGTTCATATAGTTTCTGTAGAAGAGAGAGAGGATGGATGGAAGTTGTTTGTGCAATGGGTTCTTCAATACCTATGCCATGATACCATGTTGATTTTTCAATAGACAAGGTTAAGCATGAAGTTTATTTCATTTTATCATTTAACTTACCCATAAACAATAATGTTGCAGCAACCAAGATCACAAGAAGAAACACCATGCACAAGAACACAAGAAGTATCCTAGGAAACCCTTCTCAACAAGGGAATAAAACCTAGCCAAATCCTTTTCTATATTCTTCAAGAGAAATACCGTCACCACAAAAAAACCTAACACACAAGAGGGTGCTTGAAAACCCTAGAATACTAGCGCCCAAGAGAGGTGCGCACTTTTCCTAAGTAGATGTACTTGCTGAAATTTCCAAACTCACACAAAAGATATGATTCCTCAATGGGGAATTTACCTTTACTTATATTAGAATTGAGATGTCAACATAAGTGTCTATTGGCACAACATGGCCAACCTTTCCATCTCATAATATAATTAATATTAACCATATTAATTATATTTTACATTAATTATCAATCACATTAAGGTGGGGCTGACTTGTACCCTTTACATTACAATTAGGGTTACAGGTAGGTCTGAATATTGAAAAATATAGCAATGGATCTCATACACCCACTAGTTCTCATCCACTAGGGGAAAATCCATAGGGATGTCCATATATTTGGCTCACTACATTACACAGAAGAACCACTTCTTCACTAGTGCTCAACCACTAGGATCATGTTCACATGTGCTTGTCCATAGGAATGCCCACTCAATAGATCTTATTTCCCATTGCATTACATAAGAGAGTCATATGTAGCTTCTGATCAAATATCTACTCAGAGGAGGATAATACATCATATTCATTTCTGTCTCATGACGATGCACCCAACACTTTTGGATTTCACATGTTCACCTTTTTCTCAGCCATAGGCACGTCCAACTATGTAGATCTCCTTTCTCACTGCGTTACATAGGAGAATCATCTGGAGTTATTCTCAACTCTCTGTAAGGAGGAGGCCATCTCGATGTTCTAGCTCTATCTCAGATAGAAACCACACAGCCCTCTCAAGGGCTCTCTCTCAGGTTTGTGTCTTGGAGAATGTCTCATGTAGCTGTAATCATCAACACAAAGGCCTCCTTCTCATGTGCAAGGGTCTTCTCCATCAAGACAAGAATTCTCCTCTTCAAAATGTGCCAAGTGTTGTTATCCATAATTTTGGTTGTCATGTTGATGTAATAATGATGTATAATTTAGGCTCTTCATTAGAACTCTTTCCTGAGAAAAATTACCTTTGTCTCTTTCCAGAAATCATATTTTTAAGGGAGGTTCGCAGGCTACCCATATATTTGCCTACGAGAATGCATGATTCTTGTAGGATGCATTAATCTAGAGTGCGAGAAGTTCACACTGTACCTAACTACTAGGGTGTGAACATCTTCTAAAGGAAGGAAAAAGATGAATCCTCGAACTTTCTAGAAGGGAATCTTCTAGAAGGATGAGATGGCATTCGAATGGTTATCTAAGTACTGGCTTTCCTGATATCTTGGGATCATTCCTATCCAAGTAACTAATTCATTCTCTCCTATATATTGAGGAGGATGCTCATGGAAAAGGTTAGAAGCAAACTAGCAAGAGATTTATTGGAGAATTAGTGGAAGATTATGTGAAGGACTGATGCTACAACAGCTAAAGAACTCCAACAAGGTTATCAAAAGTGGTTGATATTCTTCATGCAAGTGAGTAAGTGTGTGTGTCAGAGCTAAGGGCCATCGAAAGGAGGTTTTCAACATCAAGGCTCAGGTTGTAAGTTTCACTTTCAATCAATATAATACAGTAATATGTCCCTTTCCCATAAAGCTAATGTCACTTTATTGTATAACTCCTTGATCATATACATAGATTAATTGTTGAATATATTGAGTTGTCTTCACTTTGATTGGTTTGTTTTTTTGTGGTCTTGATGACACAAGAGAATTGGAGTGAATATTGAAACAACAAAGACCCAAGGAAGCGATCATAAGGTATGTTCATGATTCTTGCCTCCTAGTTCATTCAACAGTTGAAATCTAGGGAAAGAGTATTATTCTGTCTTGTTTTGTTCTAGATCCAGGTGGATCTAGGGAGATAAGTTTTTGTCCACACTCATGGATTTATCCAATAACAAGTGTCAATCATCAACACAACCACCACCAAACCCTAGCCCCAACAAGACACCAATCCCTAAGATGTAGCACTCTATCCTCCAAAGGCAAGTTGTTGGGATAGAAGAAGGATAGGTGTCATTGTCCAAGATGTCTTCTTCTGCTTCCAAAGGAAACTTCCATTGTCAATTTGGTCCCAAGGTGTGGGTCATGGCATCCAACCTATGGGCTTATTTCCCTAATGAAGGCCCAAGTTGGGCTTGTTCCTCCAAAATGTCCATCAAAAAGGTCCTACAAAGATAGAGAAGTACATCCTCCAAGGATATCAAGTCAAATAACCATGGAAAGTAAAACCACATTCAATATAATAGCCATCTAAGCATGTACATCAAAAACTACCTCATCAAATTAAACAAGTGCTCAAAGACCCTATGCAATTTTCCAAGTTTAGGTATGGGAGGGTTGAAAACATTAACTATTGAGTGAATCAATCCTTAATTAAAGGAGTGTTTCCTAGGTGGAAACCCCTCTAAGTCATGTAGAGAAGATGAAGTGGATGGGGTGTCAAGACTTTTGGTCATGGGGTTCATGAAATACAATGGTTTGTATTGTCCCATCTATGGGTTTCTTTGTAGAGGGTGTGCTACACCTTCGTTTTCAATGCATCCTTTTTCCAAGCCCATTTATTTCCTTTTGTTTTTTTTAAGATGTTTCTAGGTTGAAGAAAAGGTGGGGCTTCTACCTAAGCATGAAAAACATTCCCACCTTGACTCTACCCTGGTCACATTAATCTTCCCCAAGTTGAAGACAATGTGTGGGACTTCTACCTAAGCATGAAAAAACATTTCCCACACATGCTCTACCTTGGTGGGAATTTGTGTATTGTTATTTTTTCACGAGTCCCATCAATTTCTTATGAGAGACATTTTATTATACTTAGGATCCTCTCGAAATAATATAGAAGGTTTATGATTGAATTTTATCTTTTTCCATCTACAAACCTCTAGGCTTTCAACCCCTTCTTCCCATGAAATGAGGTACAATCCCTTCTTCAGTTAATACACCCAAAAATCCCAAAAGATAAGGAGACAAATAAGGGGTGAAGTGTGACAAATGGTAAGTATCATCGAGAATGGCACAATGACTTGTCAAGGATACCTCCCAGTAGAAAAACCATCCCTAAGGGTGACCACTTACTAGGGTGCAATGTCAACCACCAAGGTGAAACATGAAAAAGAGCATAACTTCCAAGCAAACGTTCTATAATCAAAAGCAACTTTAAATGCAACATACTTAAATTCTTGAAATATTAAAGTGACACTTACCACAATACCTGAATTTTACCTCATGGAACAAGACCCATCATCTTTTGGAAGCAAGCTGGTGTGGTGAATTCCATCACGATGAACCTAAGATATGTGGTAGTGAAGTGGGCCTATGTCTATGCAAGTGGACATTGTCAGCCATATGTCTCTCAGTACTCCATGTGTGAAACCTGAGGACCTCAAGACATAATCTCCTTAGTTATCCCTAGAAATTGGAAATAATAGGAATTTTTTGAAAATTTCAAAATTTTATTTTTAAGGAATAGTTGAAATTATGATTTTTTTATTATTTGAACAAAGGGTGAGCAAGCCACCCCTTGATTATATACTATCTTTCTTGAGTATGTGTAGGCACAAGTATTACCAAGATATTTTGAGGTTCTCATGTGCTCTACGGCGAGCACATCTCCCCATGTAGGAGGCATATGTTACCCCCTAAGGCTAGGGGTAACTAAGGAGATGATGTCTCGAGGCCCACACGTAGAAGACACGGAGTGTCGAGAGCCAAATGACCAGTTGAGCCCACATTGAGAATACATGTCCCCTCTTCTCCACCACACATCACCATTCATCATTAGTAACATAGCAATGTCTGCCACACCAACTTGGCTTAGAAAGGAGAACATGCATTGCTTCATGAGGTAACAAGTTTGGTCTCATGGTAAGTGTCACTTTAATAATTAAAGAATTTGAGCATGTTGCAAAGAGTCCTTTCTTGATTATGAAAACATTTTCTTGGAAATTATACCTTTTTCCTCATTTCACCTTGGTGGTTGACATGGTTTAGGTTTTTTCATGATGTGATTCTAAGAGAAGATTTGTCCCTAGCTAGCCACTAAGAAATAAATGAAGCAAGTGAGGTCTATCTAAAAGGTCTAGTTCTGAAGGTGGATACGTGTTGGGGAATAAGAAAGTTGTTTCATGTCATCCATACTATACTCCTTCTCTTCCTGGTGGACTGAACCGAATTGGCATGTTCGAGAAGGTGTGGTTGAGGCAGAGTGGGCTCAGCAGTCGACCTATGTATCTGGGGTCACCCTTGGGAAACCATGATATAAGCCTCAAAATCAATAATGATATAAGCCTCAAAATCAATGTTTGACATGGTTTCCTTGCTAAGGTTTATCTTCTTTAGGGAGTAAAATGGATTACACCCCTAGAATATTTCTAAACCCTAGCTTAAATAAAGAGACTTCATGACCCAATAGATAAGAAACTAATATTTGCATTGGAGATTGAATGTTATTGCATTGGTAAACATGAATTTTGAGACATTAAATTGTTCAAGTTTTCAGTTAAATTCCATATTATTTTAGCTATATTATGCCTTAGGGTCTTCTTGATTTTTCAAGTGTTTTAGTTTTTGTAACAAGTATTAACCTATAGCCATTAGGGCTGCAACAAACTCACTCTCTCTTACTCTTTTACAACATTTCTACCTCTGAAATTTACTTGCAAGTTGTCATAATTGATGTATTGTTTAAGAGATATTGTTTGGGTGGCTTACTTGTTGATTTTAGTGGTTATAAATTGTTGTTGTAGAAAAAAATTTCTACAACTATAGGGATATTATAAAACTCAGTTGATAACACTTATTAATAACCCTCTCTTGCTATCAAATTCTTGGTTTAAACATTGGAAGAATGTTTACTAATTGCTAGCCTTATTTTCCAACATCATAAACTTGATTTTGATGGCTTAATTTGTAGGTGTCATTGTTTATTTACCTCTGATATATATCTCCATACTTCTGCAATTTTGGGACAACAAGGTTTCTTGTTGATTCCCCATTGATTTTGAGGCTTATATCATCATATATTGTCTTGTTTTGGTTTGTCTAATGTTGTTTTGTAGGTACACAACCTTGAAAACCATTTACCATATTCTAAATACTTTTCATAGAGCCTCATTCTCATCCTTAACCTTGACCTCTAGGGATACTCTTCAAGCTCCTTATTTCTCCCATCACATGTTAAGAACCAAACATCAATATAGCATAGAAAAACCTCAGGAAAATTACTCAACGCCTTGAAAAAGAGATAATTTTAGATAATAAGTCTCTTCGATGGGGAAACCTCCTTTTACCCCACTTAAATGTTCAAGTACAAGATGATTCAAAATTAAAATGTCTCCTTTGTATATATAGGAGACTAGGAGGTATAATTGCAACTAATGGCCTAAAGACGACATAAATAAAATAACATTACTAATATAATATGCCCCAACTAAGGGGTAATGAGCCAATATTAGGGCTTAACATGCCCCTCCCCTTGAGACAAGTGTTGTCCGCAATGCTTGAGTAACTCTGGATGCTTCTTTATAAAAGACTTATCTTCCCAAGTGGAATCTTCAGCCAGTAGATTCGTCCATTTAATGAGATACTATGAAAAGGATCTATTCCTCAGCTGGCGAATTCTTGTGTCAGTGATGGCTTCAGGCTCTAATATGATTTTTCCTTCCTTGTCAAGTTCTGGAAATATAGTTTGAACTGGGATCTTGTCACCTATAACCTTCTTTAAGCATGAAACATGGAAAACTGGGTGTACTCGTG
>JZKD02S2324690.1:20034-32470 GCA_000966675.3 Picea glauca | reverse complement strand
CAATAGAAATGACACCATTTTGTTGGATATATTTTCATTGATGTCAATAGTCAATGTGATGATCTGTTGTTAATGATGAATTACCATAGATAAGATTGTCATTGATGTCAACATTATATCAGTTTGTAGAATATTTCAAACAGTATGAAGAGATCAAGAGTGAAAGCTCAGGAGGAGGAGAGAACGGGAGGAGGGAACAATATGAAGATCAAATCTCAGAAAGAAAAGCGCATTGCACAGTATATCAAAAGAAGTGAACAATATGAAGAAATTCGTGATTATTGTTGATCACGATAGGATCAACAATGTTCCTATGATAAAATATCAGGAGGGTTAGTGAATGATGATAAAATCTCAGGAGAGATGGCGCAATGAATTTAAGAAGAAACGTTGGATGGCTAGTCAAACAATATATAACGATCAATTTCAAACAAAGATTAAAGCTCATGAGAGTTAACGAATGAAGATCAAAATCTTAGAAGATATGGTGCAATAAAACTTAGTTCAAATCAAGATCATCAGATCTGCAAGCTAGATTAATGGGAGGGATGAATTGCGAGGAGAGAAAGAAGAATTAAACTACTTTCCAGTTACAATCTAGCAATATGCCTGGATCGTCAGATCTCATAGCTTCAGATATCTACGATTGCACTTGATCCAACAAACGACCAGTTTAAGTTAGATTAAATTGTGACCATCGGATGTGCAATCACCAAATCTATGGTAGGGATAGATTGTGCAGATTGAAAGGAGAATTAAACATTGTGCTTGTTCCAATCCCGCAAATAGTTAAGACCATCCGATATTATAGCTTCGAAGATCAACGATTGTGGTCAACTCACCAATAATGCACAAATTCCAATTGTGGAGTTTGGGTGACAAGTTAAATCACTCGCAAGTTGTAGTTCCACAATCAGTTTCGATCGTTGATTTGCTTCAAGAACCTTCACAGCCGGTGGATCTCTTTTAAGTGGAAAGACAGGTTAAGCGGGGAAAGACGATTGAGAATTCGATTATGCGAATTCGTGTTATCCGTCGGATCACTTTCGAGTGGAAGGACAAGATAAGACAACAAATCCGTATCGCAGAAAGATTGAGTTTTCGATCTAAGTTCATGATTGATGAACAACATTCACTTCAAATCTAAAGTTGTGAAGAGGTTGCGCTCCAGAAAGTATGAGATTTGAAATTCCCGAAATGAAAATCTTCATTAGCCATTGGATCATTCTGAGTGGAAGGAAAAGATAAGCTAGAGGAGCTACAACATAGACAGATCAAGCCATCGATATAGGATCATGATCAACAAACAACATTTAAGTTTGGGTATAAATATGCGAGGAGGCTAAGCTCAGGATAGTTTGAGACTTGAAATACTTGAAGCCTGGAAATCTGAAAAGAATAAGGACCATCGGATTTGGAGGAAAAATGAGGACCGTTGGATTAGGGTTGTTTGTCAACAGAACACGTCAACAAAAGGGAATATGATAGACCATGTCAGTAAGGACACCCAAGATACCACATCGGCAGACCATGTCATCAGACCATGTCAACAAATACACATGGAATAATCAGATGATGACAAGCATCAAAAGGAAATTGGCCCATGCCATGTCAACAAGTGACATAAGCAAGTTACGTCACTCTGGGAGAATTGCTTCAGGAGTATCACCACCAAGAAATGTCAAAAGTCTTGAAGTCCCTAAGGACAAAGGTTTGAATTTACTCTCAACCATCGATCTGAGATACCCTTCGGATATTATCCTGATCGTTAGATCCAAGAGATGAACATGTGTCACATTGGGAGATCTACGTCGACGTCAACAAGAAAATGTGACAAACCACGTCAGCAGTCTACGTTATGAATAACATGTGGCACAGTGATGCAGGAGCATTGCTCCAAGATAACAATGCACCATCCAGCCAACCCACTCAGTGTGCATTCAATGGGGAGAGGAAAGGCACAACCCTCTCACTTTCGAATTTTAAGTTTGAATAAATGTATTAAATGATTGTAAGGATGGTAGAGCCATAAAGCCATCTGTATGCGCATGATTTAGTGTAGGTTGCCTTAATGGTTGTAAGGCTGGGATCTAGATCTGATTCGGACTAGACAACCATTCATTGTAGATTGAATGTAATTGAATAGAGTAGGTAGCTTTGGAGGGAAGATCTCAAAGAGCCCCCTCATGTAAAAGATCTTAGATCTTATTTGGAGATTAGAGTGCAATAGTGCATAGAAGAGAGTAGAGGAGAGAAGGAGCTGAGACTGTGTCAAAGTCTAAGCTCAAGAACACCTTGTAAAGGAGGCATTTCATATTAATATAAAGAGAATATTTCTTGTAGGAGTTTTTGTGTGTCTTTATGTGTTTATGAATGTCTTTATGTGTTCATAATATGTTGTAGATGTATGTTGTAGATGTGTATTTGCATGTTACAGGCATAAATAGTTGTCTTTTGAGTTCTTTCATATTCAGGTCTGGGTTCTTTGAGGCTTCATGTAAGAGGTTGCATGACAGAGTACTACAGTCTCTGTAAGCCATGCATAGGGATGCACTTCTCAATTCTACGGATTCAGACAAGGGCGTGCCAGTAGGGCACACCAGAGGAAGTCTTAGACTCAGGAAGGAACCTCAAGGTTGTTGAACACATTGGAGGTAGGAACTATGTAGAGGAGAGAACAGAGGAGTAAACTAGAACTACTGAAGGTTCTGAAGAGATCTGCCAGGAGGGCATCGAGCTTGTGTAAGAGGTGCACGGAAGGAGAACTCTATTCTGAGTTCAGCAAGAAGACAAAATTTCTGAGAATTTTGTAGAATCTCTGCCAGGAGGGCATTGAGCAAGTGCTGAGAGTGCAGAAGGAACTATTGCTTTGAGTTCAAAGAAAAGGAAGTGTCAAGAGGACCTTCACAGGGTTGTTGAATACCCTATAGACTCAACAAGGAGTTGCTTAAGCAAGAGACTGCTAAGAGGGCATCAGATTCTCCATCTAAGGGAGAGAAAATGGTTAAGTCCCTTAGAGGTCTGAGAAACAGAGAAGTTCAGGACCGATAGCTCCTTTGTGTGTGAAGAGACCTTGTAGGAATCATAGAGGTCGAGGAAACCTTTCAAGGTTTCAGAGAAGAGAAGCTCAGGAGGAAGAGTGTTTTTGAGCACAAGAGAGACAACTACAAGGAGTGTAGAGGTCAAAGAATCCTTCAAGGATTCAAAGAGGAAAAAGATCAGGAGGAGCATCACTTTCGCACACAACCCATAAGCCGAGAGGTCACAGAGGCTAATGAAAACCCTTTGGAATGTTTAAGTTCGAGGAAGTTCAGGAAGGACAACGTCTTTAAGAACGCAGACGGGAGCCAAAGATATAGATTTCACAAAGGAAGTAAAGGCCAAGGCCTTTGGATCTTAGAAATTATTCCAAGGTCGAAAGAAACAGAGGGCACAAGGAGGAGTTACAACTGTCGTCGGATCGAGCAGAGAAAAATATCTCGACCGTTGAAGGTTCACGTCCAGGTAGCGCAAAAGAGCACAGTGGAAGAGAGCAGATTTGGGCCGTAAGATCTGGGTGCATGAACCGATAGCCATCGAATCCAGGAGGAGCTACATAAGATTTAATCCTCATATGCAAAGGAGACAAGATATTAGATCATTTCAGAGATTTGGGGTTCAACATTTCGGGAATCCTGATGACAAGAGACCGGGGCACTTCACAGTGAAAACCCCAAAGTCACGAAACATGACTTGCCTTTGGAGCAGAAACTTTGGCATTTCGGCACATTGGGGTTTCGGATACCAGGGAATAAAGGACCAAGAGTTCGTTAGAGGAGGATTCACGAAATCGTGAATCCCGAAGTCCCGAAAAGTGTGTACAGTTGAGATTTCGGGGAAATCCCTGATAAGGCATTTCAGTATTTCAGCTACTGGAAGATGCAGGGGTGAGAGTTCAGAACTCTTGACCCATAGAATCCTAAAAGGACTTGAGGCTTTGGATCAAGAGAGGCTTTGAGCCGTTGATCTTGTTCAGGAGAAGGAGGACTGAAGTTTCAGGATTTTGGTACTTCAGTATTTCGGATACCGGAAGTATAGGAGGACAAAGGATTGTTGCACCAAGATTCATGAAGTTTCGAAGTGCAAATTCCCAAAAACATAGAGAGGAATAGTGTCGGGTCACGAAGACAGGATCAGATTTCGGCATACCGGGGATCGATATTTTGTAACCCCCGAGAACAAGGAGTTGGGAAACTTGATGTGGAAAGTATCAAAGTCATGAAACACGACGTATTGTTGGAGTGGGGCTGCAGTCTCAATATTTCAGGATTTCGGCATACCGGGGTTCAGGATCTCAGGAATCCCAAAGACAAGGAACCGGGGCATTTCAGCGTTGGAGACCCTGAAGTTCTGAAAGAGGCATGTAGTCACCAAGAAAAGTGGAATTTCACCATTTCGACAGATCAACATTTCAGGTGTTGGGAAATCGAAGAGTCAAGGAAACTTGACATCAGGACTCACGGAGTCCCGAAGATCGAATTTCCATTTCAGGAAAAGGGTCATAGTCATATCCTGGAGGCCATTTGGAGGAGAAGGACATGTGGATCAATTTTGTGAGATTTCAACCAGGGAATCAAAGGAGCCACTTCGACTCAAGGAGAAATCAAAATGATCCTAAGACCGGGAGGTCGCACAGAACCTGCTTAGGAAGGGGGTGCTACGACATTTGTGGTATCAGAGATTGACTATGTTTGTATATTGTAGGCAGAGGAAGCGAGAGGAGAAAGAATACTCTGATACACATTAGTTTGGTATCAGAGGAAGGTAGAGTATTGAGACTCTGTGGTGATTGCTTGCAGGTGTGCAACAGTCAGATAGACAGCCGGGAGGACTGTAGGGGATGCTGGAAGCACTCAGGGTTGAAGAGTGACAACAACAGGTTTTCCAGGAGGGCAGACATAATGAAGGATATTGGATACTGAAGGCCATAGATGCGATGGGAAGAAGAACCACCAGTATCCTAGAAAAGCTGAGGTGGATAAAAAACTCAGTGAGATCAGGGTGAGGATGGAGATTCTAGCATTGCAGATGCAACAGAATGCTAGGTCAATATGGGTGTATGAATGGCCCATGAAGAGGACAAAGGAAAAATGGCCAGTCAAGGAATTGGTGGCCAAAGGACAGCAAAGTCTATTGAAAATGTGGTTGAGGCATGCTGAAAGCATCATAGATGAAGAGGAGATGGTTCAGGTGTGTGAACTAGAGGATGAGAGAAATCTCAGTGATGAGGATAAGCTAAGATCACTGGAAGATCTCAGAGACTGCCAAGAGGGAAGAACATAAATTCCCAATTGCTAGGAGGGAAATGAAATGAGGTCGCTGTAGGATCTCATAGACTATCAGGAGGATAGCGAGGGAATTTCACATTTCCAAGAGGGAAATGAGATGAGATCACTTCGGGATCTCATAGACTGCCAAGAGGGAAGGACCAGAAATTCAGATTTCCAGGTGGGCAATAAGATGAGATCCGAGGATCTCATAGACTGCCAGGGGGGTAGAAGATAAATCCCATATTTCCAGGAGGACAAGGGAGAGAAGATGAGATTAGAGATGAGTTCATATCAGTAAGGACAGATGACAAAGGAGAAGGATTAGAAGTACATTCTGATCATTAGAGGAATTCAAATATTCCTGCTAGGTAGCCCAATTGAGGTGAGAGTTTGTGTTGCCGATATAGCAGCAACAGAAAGAAAACCAACAGAGAGTGTCATGGAGAAAGTGTTGGAGCAGATACCAGAGGCTACCCAAGAAGAAGGAAAAGAGCATTCTGAGGGATGGCTTGATAGTTTCAACTAGGAAGTTGACAGTTGTAGCACTGAAGTTGACAAAAAAAGAAGAACATGGAGGTAAGATAATTACTCCATGGGAGATGATTCTGGAGATGCTAGAGGATTGGCTAAACAATCCAGAGCCAGCGAATGACTACCATGAACAAATAGTCAAGAAGATAATTGAAGAGGAGCATTCTGAGGAATCCTCAGAACTTTCAGCCAAGGAGCTGAACAGATGATGACTGTAATGCTGAGGCATGCAACTGAAGATGAAAGGAAATTCCATTCTGAGGAGCAACTGGAGAAATATGGGGACATGGTAGCAACATAAATGGCAACAACAAAACTACCATAGGAAGAAACTGAACAACGGTTTAGTATGGGGACTGCAGAGATGAACTTTGCAGTAGGATGGTAACTCAGTGCCACAATAGAGGAAAAAGATGGCATGAGGGATCATGTAGATCTGCGCATTGAGGAGATAGAATTTCAGCCGAGGAGACTGCAAAAGGAGATCCAACCATTGGAGTAGTTGGATGAGGAGATAGAACAACTCATAAATCTAATGTTGAAATTAGCAGAGGAGATCAGCAGAGGGAAGTTGAACAACAAAGGACCTGTCGAGGCAGTAGGGGGGTAGCAGCAGTAGCAGAGAGGTGGAGAAGATGGACAGCTCGAAAGAGTTGTTTGGGATCCAGGTGGATTTCAAAATACAGGGTGGAGATCTCATGAGAAAGAGCTCATGAGCAAGAGCTCATGAATTTTTCACAGAAGAGGAGTATGATGCAAGAGCATCGCTCCAAGCTAGCAAGGCACCATCCAACCAGCCCACTCAACACGCATTCAATGGGTAGAGGAAAGGCGCATCCCTCTCACTTTCAAATTTTTAATTTGAATAAATGTATTAAATTCTTGTAAGGCTGGTAGAGCCATAAAGCCATGTGTATGCGCAAGCTTTAGTGTAGGTTGCCTTAATGGTTGTAAGGCTGGGATCTAGATCCGATTCGGACTAGACAACCATTCATTGTAGATTGAATGTAACTGAATAGAGTAGGTAGATTTGGAGGAAAGAGCTCAAAGAGCCCCCTCATGTAAAATATCTTAGATCTTATTTGGAGATTAGAGTGCAATAGTGCATAGAAGAGAGTAGAGGAGAGAAGGAGCTGAGACTCTGTCAAAGTCTGAGCTCAAGAACACCTTGTAAAGGAGGCATTTCATATTAATATAAAGAGTAGATTTCCTGCCTGTGTTTCTGTGTGTCTTTATGTGTTTATGAATGTTTTTATGTGTTCATAATATGTTGTAGATGTATGTTGTAGATGTGCATTTGTAGGTTATAGCCAAAAGAAGTTGTCTGTTGAGTTCTTTGATATTCAGGTATGGGTTCTTTGAGGCTTCATGTAAGAGGTTGCATGACAGAGTACTACAATCTCTGTAAGCCGTGCATAGGGATGCACTTCTCAATTCTGTGGATTTAGACAAGGACGTGCCTTAGACTCAGGAAGGAACCTCAAGGCTACTAAACACCTTGGAGGTAGGAACCGTGCAGAGGAGAGCATAGAGGAGGAAACTATAACTAATGAAGGTTCTGAAGAGCTCTACCAGGAGGGCATCAAGCATGTGCAAGAGATACATGGAAGGATAACTCTATTATGAGTTCAACAAGAAGACAAAATTTTTGAGAATTATGTGGAAGCTCTGCTAGGAGGGCATTGAGCAAGTGCTGAGAGTATAGAAGGAACTATTGCTTTGAGTTCAGAGAAAAGGAAGTGTCAATAGGACCTTCACAGGGTTGTTGAATATCCTACAGACTCAACAAGGAGTTTCTTGAGCAAGATACTGCCAAGAGGGCATCAGATTCTCCATCTAAGGGAGAGAAAAGGGATAAGTCCCTTAAAGGTATAAGCAATAGAGAAGTTAAGGACCGATATCACCTTCGTGTGCATAGATATCCTATAGGAATCATAGAGGTCGAGGAAACCTTTCAAGTTTTCAGAGAAGAGAAGCTCAGGAGGAAGAGTATTTTTTAGCACAAGAGTGATAGCTACAAGGAGTGCAGAGGTCGAAGAATCCTTCGAGGATTCAAAGAGGACAAAGCTCAGGAGGAGAAAAAATTTCGTGCATAGGCCATAAGATGAGAGGTGGCAGAGGCTAACAAAAAACCTTTGGAATGTTTGAGTTCGAGGAAGCTCAGGAAGGACAACGTCTTTAAGAATGCAGATGGGAGCCGAAGATACAGATTTCACAAAGGAAGTAAAGGTCAAGGCCTTTGGATCTTGGAAAGTCTTCCAATCTCAAAATAAACAGAGTGCACAAGGAGGAGTTACCACTGTCGTCGGATCGAGCAGAGGAAAATATTTGGACTGTTGAAGGTTCAAGTCCAGGCAGCGCAAAAGAGTGCAATGGAAGAGAGAATATCTAGGCCATCAAATCTGGGTGCATGGACCGATAGCCATCAAATCTAGGAGGAGGTGCATGAGGTTTAATCCTCGTATGAAAAGGAGAGGAGTCGTTATATCATTTTAGATATTCGGGGTTCAGCATTTTGGGAATCCCGATGACAAGAGACCAGGGCACTTCACAGTGAAAACGCTAAAGTCGTGAAACACGACTTGCCTTTGGAGCAGAAACTTCGACATTTCAGCACATCGGGGTTTCAGATACCAGGGAATCAAGGACCAAGAGTTTTTTCATAGAGGATTTAATAAATTGTGAATCCCAAAGTCTCAAAAAGTGCGTACAGTTGAGATTTCAGGGAAATCCCCGAAAGGGCATTTCGGTATTTCAGCTACCGGAAGATGCAGGGGTGAGAGTTCGGAACTCTTGACCCATAGAATCCAGAAAGGACCTGAGATGTTGGATCAAGAGAGGCTTTGAGCCATTGATCTTTCTTAGGAGAAGGAGGACCGAAGTTTCAGGATTTTGGTACTTCGGTATTTCGGATACTGGAAGTATAAGAGGACAAAGGATTGTTGCACCGAGATTTTTGAAGTTATGAAACATGAATTCCCAAAAGCATAGCGAGGAATAGTGCTAGGTCAAGAAGACAAGATCATATTTCGGCATACCAGGGATCGAGATTTTGGAAGTCCCGAGGACAAGGAGTCGAGCAACTTGACGTGGAAAGTCCCAAAGTCATGAAACACGACGTATTGTTGGAGTGGGGCTGCAGTCTCAAGATTTCAGGATTTTGGCATACCGGGGTTTGGGATCTCAGGAATCCCAAAGACTAGGAACTAGGGCATTTCAACATTGGAAATCCTGAAGTTCCGAAAGAGGCGTGTAGTCATCGAGAAAAGTGGAATTTCTCCATTTTGGCAGATCGACATTTCGGTTGTCGGGAAATCGAAGAGTCAAGGAAACTTGACATCAGGACTCGCGGAGTCCCGAAGATTGAATTTCCATTTTGGGAAAAGGGTCACGGTCATATCTTGGAGGCTGTTTGGAGGAGAAGGACATGTGGGTCAATTTTGTGAGGTTTCAATCAGGGAATCAAAGGAGATGCTTCAACTCAAGGAGAAATCAGAATGATTCTAATACCGGGAGGTCGTGCAGAACCTACTAAGGTAGGGGGTGTTGCATCACACAGTCAGAAAAAAACAAGTGTCAAGTTGAAATCACCATTTCAAGTATGTGAAAATCACGAAACTAAGTGACACGTGGCAGCTTCTTAGCTTGTGACATGTCATCAAGTGACGCAAGTAAGTTACGTCACTCTAGGATTTTTTCTTCAGGAGTTTTACCACCAACACTCGCCCAAAGTCCTAATGTCTTGAATGCCGAAGACTTGAAGTGGACACGAAACGTCCGATCTAAAGATCACTTCAGCAGCACTCTCGACCTTTGATCTACTACAATGGAATGATAGTGTAAGTGAAAACATTAACCGACAGCAAGCGGTCTCCATCGTCTTATGACTGACTCAGTAGGTGATCACTCTGGAGGAAAGAACAGGTTAAGATTTGAAATATTTGAGTCTGGAGACCTGAGGAGACAGCGACTGTTAATCCGATAGGGACACACATCATTCGTTTGTCAGCTACGAAATATTGACATACGAAGGAAAGAAGGGGTTGAGACTCGAAATATCTGAAGTCCGAAGACCCGAAGGAGATCTCAACCGTCGATCTTATGTCAGGTGTACTATCAACCATTGATCAAAGTACAGTTGAAGGATAGTGTAAGCATAATATACAAAGTCATGGAATAAAATGTGGCCATACATCTCATTGCTCGATTAAGTCCTAGTCGTTGGATTAAGAAATGAAGGATGAGTGTAAGGATTAATGCTAACCATTGATATGGTTTTGAGATGTAATGTGAATTGTCTGATATGTTCAGCGATATCATATTCAAGATATTTGAAATGTGGGAAGTCACAAAGACCCGAAGGGAGAAGACTCGAAGTCCAAACAATCGTCCATTTCAGGATATTGAATCATGACCATTGAATCGATAAATCCTCAAGTTATCCTCTCACCTAATGTGAGGTCACTGCCATTTGTCATATGGTCAAGAAATTTTAAAGGGAAGAATGTATGGGTTTCTTAAATTGTTAATCCTGTGGTTCTACATAATTGATCATATGAACTGGTTTGAAGGAAGCGATAATCTCCGTTATCACAGAGATGAAGGAAATCGATCTATGAGGTGATTGATTTGTGAAAGGAAAGGGGATTCCATGTGTAACGTTGAATATATGGATTGATGATCTGGTGGTCCCAAAAGATATTGTAAATGGAAATTTTAGTTATAACTTGTTTCACAATTCATCTCAATAAGTTAAACAAGTTTTGAGCATAAAAAAGTATAAATACAACCATGATTGGTTCACTTGAAATGGTGCTTGTGGATGAAGAGTGGCTTGCGAAGTGAAGAGGAAAATATGGACCTAAGGTCCATGCGTATATAAGAGAGATGTAGAAGTGAAGAAGGCACAAAAAATATCAAAGGAAATATAAAGTAAAGAAGGCGTGAATCTCATAGAGAAGATGAAAAGTGGTGATGAGCATTTATGGTATACCTCTGATCATGAGATATAATTGATTCAATAATGAATCACTGCTACTAGAGTTGGTTGAACTCTAGTTGGATAGATTGTGTTCTATCAACAAGATAGGTCTTGCAACAAGTTGGGTCTTGCCTAAGAGTTGGTTCTCTCCAAGGAGTTTGTGCTCCTTACTTCATTTGGTGCTGAAACAAATTAGTTGGTGCTGGGAAAATCTTTATTATTATATTCACATATATTCATATAAATTATATACAAACATTTGGTATCTTTCGTGTCCATTGTGATTATGATTTGACTATTCTTAATCTGTTCAAATATGTTTTAATTGCTAACCTGTGAGAAGAAAAAGTTAGAATAGTCCACACACTAATTAACCCCCCCTCTTAGTGTGGGTGGTGTGTTCAACACATTTATGGAACTATATGGATACCACCCTCCTTCCATAACTTCTTCTCTAAAATAAAAATCTAAGTTTCAAGCAGTGGAAGATCACATCGAACATCAACAACATGAATTTCTCCAAATCTTAAAGAACATTCCACTTAGGAAGATGATTATTTTATACAAAAGCATCAATAATTACTCAAGCATTGCATACAACACTTGTTTGAAGGGGAGGGGAAGGTTAAGCCCTAAATAATGGCACATTATCCCTTAATTGGGGCATATTACATTAGTAATGTTATTTTATTTATGTCGGCTTGGGTCCATTAGTTGTAATTGTACCTCATAGTCTCCTACATATACCAAAGAGACCTTTTCATTTGGAATCATCTTGTATTTGGAAATTTATGTGGTGTTTAAGAAGGCTTCCCCCTCGAAGAGGCTTCTTATCTGAAATTTTTTCTTTTTCAAGGCATTGAGTACTTATTCTGAGGTTCTTTTTATGTTATTTTGATATTTGGTTCATAACAATAATTCAATAAATATCAGTCATAAAGGCAAGAGTCTAGAGGGAAAGGTTGTCAACATGATGAGAATAATATTATGTGGCTTGAAATATCATATGTATACGAATCGGATTCCCAAACACTAATGGGATTCAATGGCACGGGCACCAAAATCCAATAGGGGCCACTATTTTAGGGCACCCATGTAAGGAAGGCTCTATCACCAAGTAGACGTAAAATGAAAAATATGGGGGGTTTGTTCCACCTACCCAATTGAGGAGGGTCCTACATGAAATTTCTAGGGAATGAAAGGAAATGCAATGAAATGAAGGGAGTTAAACTATGTTAAATTCTATGAAAATTAAGGCCCATGAAGAAATTTAGCATAAGAATATTAAGACAAGAAGATTGATGGAAAAGGCCTCAAGCCATAATTCTCAACATTGTATTCATATTAATGATACAAATGAAACCACCTCAATTTTTTTCACATTGACACCTCATCATGAGATAAGGTAGGAGGAGGAACTATAGGAATCTAAAAACACACTTAGGATAACAACTATATCCTAACATGTAAAATATACAAAGGTGGTATAATAAGACTTAATGATTGTATATGAGTAAAAGGATAGCATTCCCCCCCTCAATCATAAGTCCAAACAACAATACCAAAAAAGCAGGTGCATAAGTTGGTATATTACCATGTCTTCATGTTGAAACTC